>JADBJO010011538.1:17500-20000 GCA_016801955.1 Conus betulinus | reverse complement strand
ATGATGTGGGCTTACAGTGTGGGAGACATTGCATGATGTGGGCTTACAGTGTGGGACATTGCACTTACAGTGTGGGAGACATTGCATGATGTGGGCTTACAGTGTGGGAGACATGTGGGCAGTGTGATGTGATGTGGGCTTACAGTGTGGGATGACAGTGTGGGAGACATTGCATGATGTGGGCTTTCAGTGTGGGAGACATTGCAGATGTGGGCTTTCAGTGTGGGAGACATTGCATGATGTGGGCTTACAGTGTGGGAGACATTGCATGATGTGGGCTTACAGTGTGGGAGACATTGCATGATGTGGGCTTAAGTGTGGGGAGACATTACATGATGTGGGCTTACAGTGTGGGGAACATTGCATGATCACTCCGTATCAGTGACAGGCTGGGCACACAACTTTTGCTTCCTGTTTCAAACCTCAAATAGTTGTAATTAAACCACAGCTTACCAGCCAAGATGACCTCCATAATCATTTTTCTTATGGCGACTGAGTCATCTGAAGTTTCATGGTGTGACTTCAGTATATTGTTTAGAGGCCATGCGTTGACTGAAAATAATCATGTGACTTCATGATATTGTTTAGTGGCCATGATTTAACTAACTAAAAATAAGTGACTTCATCATATTGTTTAGAGGCCATGATTTAACTCAAAATAAGTGACTTCTGCATATTGTTTATAGGCCATGATTTAACTCAAAATAAGTGACTTCAGCATATTGTTCTGAGGCCATGACTTAACTCAAAATAAGTGACTTCAGCATATTGTTTATAGGCCATGATTTAACTCAAAATAAGTGACTTCAGCATATTGCTTAGAGGCCATGCGTTGACTGAAGACATAATTGGAAAAAGAACGACGTAACTATTCAGCACGTTAGAAAAGCAGTCAGAATCAAAAACTTACTTTGAGAATATTTCGACACGGTCGCCCTGCCTTCTTTCAGCTCACTGTTGCTTGTGGCAGCGAGGCCTGGTGGGGCGACTGTTGTGTGGGGTGAACAGTTGTCAGGATCTGATTGTAGATGGGGGTGGGGGAGGGGGGGGGGGGGGGAGTTCAAAGCCTTGATCTCTGTTCAGGCTGGGGCGTCTGGTCTTGATTTCAATGGCTTCTTTAACTTTTCTTTTTTTTAGTGAAGAAGGGCTCTGTAGATAATGTCGAAATATTCTCAAAGTAAGTTTTTGACTCTGAGTCTAACTACTTTTCTAATGTCGAATCAGAATCAAGAAACCTATATTCTTATTTATTCAGTACGTGTGTTGTTGATTATGCAAAGCTGGAGTCGGCTAGAAGAAAAGTGCAGGCATCAAAGGGCAGTAAACGGCATACTGATGACTGATACAACAGACGACACTTGGACATATGCAAGGGAGGTAATCAGTGTTACAGCTCTCGTTCAGTGAGCGTCACCTTGTCTTCACGGGACAGATGGCGCTGGAGGGTACGCCCAAAGCGAGAGTCACCTTGTGTTCACAGGACAGATGGCGCTGGAGGGCACGCCCAAAGCGAGAGTCACCTTGTCTTCACGGGACAGATGGCGCTGGAGGGCACGCCCAAAAGCGAGAGTCACCTTGTCTTCACGGGACAGATGGCGCTGGAGGGCACGCCCAAAGCGAGAGTCACCTGGTGTTCACAGGACAGATGGCGCTGGTGAGCACGCCCAAAGCAGTTCGGCCCCGATTAATCAGCAGACCAGGTCAATCAGAGAGAAATGACCAGTGAGTGTGACACGGTACCCCTATAACACACACAGTCCATATAGATGACCAGTGAGTGTGACATGGTACCCCTATAACACACACAGTCCATATCCATATGGATGACCAGTGAGTGTGACACGGTACCCCTATAACACACACAGTCCATATAGATGACCAGTGAGTGGTGTGACATGGTACCCCCTATAACACACACAGTCCATATAGATGACCAGTGAGTGTGACATGGTACCCCTATAACACACACAGTCCATATAGATGACCAGTGAGTGTGACATGGTACCCCTATAACACACACAGTCCATAGAGATGACCAGTGAGTGTGACACGGTACCCCTATAACACACACAGTCCATAGAGATGACCAGTGAGTGTGACACGGTACCCCTATAACACACACAGTCTATATCCTAATGATTACCTTGACGTGTGCTTCAAATAAGATATTTCATTCTCTAGATCTGGTTGCTTGGCCTATATAAACTGAGAAACGGTAACTCTAACTGCATTGAACAGGCATTCGTTATCTTCCCTTGATTTTTTTTTTCTGGAACAGGGTCTATGTTGCCCCGTCAGTCAGTGCAACAGGTCAAAGGGAAAGAGGACATGCCAAAACTGGGAGTAAAGCGGTATGCCCGCAATGCGACATCACTCAGTGCTAATACCATCGACCGATTCAGTTTGTTGTGACGTTTGTTGACCAAACGCACAAAGCGACATGATGATCTTTACAACGAACTGAGAACGGCAACTCTATTTGCGATGAAAAGACAGGCGT
>JADBJO010011538.1:0-5000 GCA_016801955.1 Conus betulinus | reverse complement strand
TGCTCTGTGTTGTCATTTCTGCTGTTTGTTCTGTGTGCTCTGTGCTGTCATTTCTGCTGTTTGTTCTGTGTGCTCTGTGTTGTCATTTTCTGCTGTTTGTTCTGTGTGCTGTGTGCTGTCATTTCTGGTTGGAGACTTGGTGTCATAAGCAGCATTCGTTTGAGTTATGGGCGTGTCATCACAGGGGCAAGACTTACGCTACTTGTTCGTTATCTATTTTCAGTTAATTTTTTATTCATACTGATATTCAGTTTCTCGGGGCAGACATTTCTAACTTATTCTTGATAACAAAGCTATGAATAAACCAGCAGAAGAACAGTTTTCACATGAAACAGAATAAAACATAATGCTCGTTAACATAAAACAAAACAGACAAGTGAATGTTTAAAAAAAAAAAAGATTAATCATGCTAGTATGCATAATGATAAAGACACAAAGACAAACAATATAAAAGCTATTCAAATAAGTCAAAATTAATAGAATCAAAGCAGTACACATGAATTAAACATCACTCATAATCATGACATATGATCAAATTATGATTCTGAAGTGGACAAAAAAAAAAACACAATGGAAGGACATGCAGAGAGAGAGAGAGAGAGGGAGAGAGAGTGAGTGAGTGAGTGAGTGAGAGATGATGATGATGATGTTCATTTCCAAAGATAACAGATAAACAGACACATGCTTTTTTTGCATCCAGCCTTTGCCAGACTGAGGGACTAACTAAGCATGACTAGCGATCAACACTTGCAAGACTTTTAACAAAGACACACACATATCTCATAAATACATAAAAGAAAAAAAAATGATGAGTTGTTCCTCCATTAACATTAGAGCGAAGATGAATTTAAAGAAGAAAAGCGATTGGAACAACTGACAAGAATAAAGAAATTGATTACAAAGAAGAAAAAAGTCAGCACACACAGATATAGAATAAACCATCCTCCTATTAGTTACCGGAGTGAGAGGTAATGTTGCTTATAGCCCAGCCGACCGCAAAGGGCCGTATCAGGCCTGTCACCACGAAAAAAAATCAACTCAAGTCATAAAAAAGAACACCACCATTCACGCATCTCTTTGAAATCACCATCGGAGAGAGAGAGAGAGAGAGAGAGAGAGAGAGAGAGGGGGGGGGGGGGGGGGAGAGAGACACAGAGAGAGAGAGAGAGAGAGAGAGAGAGAGAGAGAGAGATTTGTAAAACATTAACATACAACAAGCTGCTAAGGATGATAATTAGACAACTACAATGCATCAATAATATCAACTTTTTTTTTTAAACATGTTCATGATGTGGTTACGAAGCAAGATGAGAATGAACAGTAGGCCTACTACAATCAGTTATCAGTTAGCGACAATTAATTTCTAGCATCAATGATCGTAACACTTATTTATCAGGATATGTGTATGTGTGCGTGTGCGTGTGCATGTGTGTGGTGTGTGTGTGTGTGTGTGTGTGTGTGTGTGTGTGTGTGTGTGTGTGTGTGTGTGTGTACGTGTGTGTGTGTGTGTGTGTGTGTGTGTGTGTGTGTGTGTGTGTGTGTGTGAGAGAGAGAGAGAGAGAGAGAGAGAGATGTCATCATAATCCTCCTCCCCCTCTTTTTTTTTTCTGGAACTATTCATACTCTACCCAAGACGAGAATTATTAATTAAGTGACGATACATCAATAAGCTGCCGTAGAGAGAGAGAGAGAGAGAGAGAGAGAGAGAGAGAGAGAGAGAGAGAGAGAGAGAGAGGATGAGAGAGAGAGAGAGAGAGAAATCCATTTATATTCGAGAGAGAGAGAGAATCCATTCATATTTCGACCTCTTGGGTGTTCTTCAGGCAAACACAAACAACATTTAGGACAATGAAAACGAAGAACGAGAAACCACTCATCATCTTATATTCAGCGCAAATTGAGTGTTGAATGAAAAGGAGGCTGATAACAAGGGGACCTTGGGAGTTGAAATAATGATAATGACTGATGATAATAATGAAAACAATAGCAATAACATTGACGATGGTGATGATGATGAAAATACCTAAATGATAAGACGAGGAATATCGTTACGTTTGGTGATAATATGACAACAAAAGTTGTAGTATTAGTAGTGGTGATAATATCATAATAATAGTTGCAGTATTAATACTGGTGATAATGTGACAATAATAGTTGTAGTAATAATAGTGGTGATAATGTGACAATAATAGTTGTAGTAATAATAGTGGTGATGATGTGACAATAATAGTTGTAGTAATAATAGTGGTGATAATGTGACAATAATAGTTGTAGTAATAATAGTGGTGATGATGTGACAATAATAGTTGTAGTAATAATAGTGGTGATGATGTGACAATAATAGTTGTAGTAATAATAGTGGTGATGATGTGACAATAATAGTTGTAGTAATAATAGTGGTGATGATGTGACAATAATAGCTGTAGTATTAATAGTGGTGATTATGTGACAATTATAGCTGTAGTATTAATAGTGGTGATTATGTGACAATTATAGCTGTAGTATTAATAGTGGTGATAATGTGACCATAATGGCTGTAGTATTAATAGTGGTGATAATGTGACAATAATGGCTGTAGTATCAATAGTGGTGATAATGTGACAATAATGGCTGTAGTATTTGTGACAATAATGGCTGTAGTATCAATAGTGGTGATTATGTGACAATAATGGCTGTAGTATTAATAGTGGTGATAATGTGACAATAATAGCTGTAGTAGCATCAATAGTGGTGATTATGTGACAATAATAGCTGTAGTATTAATAGTGGTGATAATGTGACAATAACAGTTGTAGTATTAATAGTGGTGATTATGACAATAATAGTTGTAGTATTAATAGTGGTGATTATGACAATAACAGTTGTAGTATTACTAGTGGTGATTATGACAATAATAGTTGCAGTATTAATAGTGGTGATTATGACAATAATAGTTGTAGTATTAATAGTGGTGATTATATGACAATAACAGTTGTAGTATTAATAGTGGTGATTATGACAATAATAGTTGTAGTATTAATAGTGGTGATTATGACAAATAACAGTTGTAGTATTACTAGTGGTGATTATGACAATAAATAGTTGTAGTATTACTAGTGGTGATTATGTGACAATAATAGTTGTATTAATAGTGGTGATTATGTGACAATAATAGTTGTAGTATTACTAGTGGTGAATATGACAATATAGTTGTAGTATTAATAGTGGTGATTATGACAATAATAGTTGTAGTATTTATAGTGGTGATTATATGACAATAATAGTTGTAGTATTACTAGTGGTGATTATGACAATAATAGTTGCAGTATTAATAGTGGGGA
This sequence comes from Conus betulinus, assembly GCA_016801955.1. Classification (NCBI taxonomy): domain Eukaryota; kingdom Metazoa; phylum Mollusca; class Gastropoda; order Neogastropoda; family Conidae; genus Conus; species Conus betulinus. The sequence goes on along the minus strand of JADBJO010011538.1, from coordinate 1,680 downwards.
TATATGACAATGATAGCTGCAGTATTACTAGTGGTGATTATGACAATAATAGTGCAGTATTAATAGTGGTGATTATGACAATAATAGTTGTAGTATTACTAGTGGTGATTATGACAATAACAGTTGTAGTATTAATAGTGGTGATTATGACAATAACAGTTGTAGTATAATAGTGGTGATTATGACAATAACAGTTGTAGTATTAATAGTGGTGATTATGACAATAACAGTTGTAGTATTACTAGTGGTGATTATGACAATAACAGTTGTAGTATTAATAGTGGTGATTATGACAATAATAGTTGTAGTATTAATAGTGGTGATTATGACAATAACAGTTGTAGTATTAATAGTGGTGATTATGACAATAATAGTTGTAGTATAATAGTGGTGATTATGACAATAACAGTTGCAGTATTAATAGTGGTGATTATGACAATAATAGTTGCAGTATTAATAGTGGTGATTATGACAATAATAGTTGTAGTATTACTAGTGGTGATTATGACAATAACAGCTGCAGTATTAATAGTGGTGATTATGACAATAATAGTTGTAGTATTAATAGTGGTGATTATGACAATAACAGTTGTAGTATTAATAGTGGTGATTATGACAATAATAACATTAATAGTTGTAGTATTAATAGTGGTGATTATGACAATAATAGTTGTAGTATTAATAGTGGTGGTGATTATGTGACAATAATAGTTGTAGTATTACTAGTGGTGATTATGTGACAATGATAGTTGTAGTATTACTAGTGGTGATTATGTGACAATAATAGTTGTAGTATTACTAGTGGTGATTATGACAATGATAGCTGCAGTATTACTAGTGGTGATTATGACAATAATAGTTGTAGTATTACTAGTGGTGATATATGACAATGATAGCTGCAGTATTACTAGTGGTGATTATGACAATAATAGCTGCAGTATTACTAGTGGTGATTATGACAATAATAGTTGCAGTATTAATAGTGGTGATTATGACAATAATAGTAGTAGTATACTAGTGGTGATTATGACAATAATAGTTGCAGTATTAATAGTGGTGATTATGACAATAATAGTTGTAGTATTACTAGTGGTGATTATGACAATAACAGTTGTAGTATTAATAGTGGTGATTATGACAATACAGTTGTAGTATTACTAGTGGTGATTATGACAATAACAGTTGCAGTATTAATAGTGGTGATTATGACAATAACAGTTGCAGTATTACTAGTGGTGATTATATGACAATAACAGTTGCAGTATTACTAGTGGTGATTATGACAATAACAGTTGCAGTATTACTAGTGGTGATTATGACAATAACAGTTGCAGTATGATTATAGTGGTGATACTAGTGATGATGACAATAACAGTTGTAGTATTACTAGTGGTGATTATGACAATAACAGTTGCAGTATTACTAGTGGTGATTATGACAATAACAGTTGCAGTATTAATAGTGGTGATTATGACAATACAGTTGCAGTATTACTAGTGGTTGATTATGACAATAACAGTTGCAGTATTACTAGTGGTGATTATGACAATAACAGTTGCAGTATTACTAGTGGTGATTATGACAATAACAGTTGCAGTAAACAGTGGTGATTATGACAATAAGATTTGCAGTATTAGGTGGTGATTATGACAATAACAGTTGCAGTATTAATAGTGGTGA
>JADBJO010011537.1:30357-64173 GCA_016801955.1 Conus betulinus | reverse complement strand
CTACAATGAGATTGGTTTGTGATGCTAAATGGGAAAGGTGTTTAGTAATTTTCATGCTATTAAAACGCGTAACAACCGCACTGAAACTATACGGTAATGCCCCACCAATCTGGCTATATACTTGAGATAGCAGAAACCTACTATTTCTGTGTGAACAGCGTCACAGTTTGTTAACGAACTCTTTCAGTGCTTCAGGCCCCACAGAACGTGTTTGGACATAGAATTTAGTGAGAATAGCGTACGTTACACTTTCAAAGGACGGTCCGCAGAAATAATTTGAACTCTGCTACGTGATGTTAGGATATTACATTTCACGGTTGTATTATGGGTGATTTTTTTTTTTAGTGTGAGTGAATTTTTGGTCGCCAGGGCGTTAGCCACAACACCGCATGAGGCTGACCAAACATCGAGACTCACACAGTGTGATCTGAGGAGGGGGATGCTGCTGGCTCTCTGACGTCTTCAGGGACACCCCCACTGCCAGCCCACCCAGGGTAGTGTCATAACATTCTTTGTCACTCGTCTATCTTCTTCTGCTCGTCAGCGTCGAGGTCGTCGTTGTCGTCGTCGGGGTCGTATCAATCACATCATTATCATTGTTGCTGTTTGTCGATAACGTCAGGATTATTGTCTTATTTGTTGCATCATAAAAACATCAAATCATAGCGTTGTTGTTGTTGTTGTTGATCGCGTTCGGCATGATTATTGTCTTATCTCGGAATGTTCACTGTTAAAAGGGAAAACCACCTACACCACCAACACACCACCAACCACCATCTCATCATCATTTCTCTATCCATAACACCGGTCGTCGTCGTACGGCATCGTGCACTATGCTCATTGTGATTGACATCGACGGTCGATAACCGTCATCATCATCAACATGGTCTTCGTTGTGGTCGTTATCGTCGTGGGTCATAAGCGTGATCATGGTTCTGCAGGGTTTAACATTGTCTTTCGCTTGTCGTGCGGTCGGTCCGTTTTCTTTGTCGTCATCATCTTAATCATTAGTCATTGCCATCTCGTATGAATTGTTTGTAAGCCCATGTCGTGTGTCGACTGGTCTTCATCGTCAAATTAATCACCAGTAGTCATGATCGTGTGGTATATTGATCCCCCAACACCATGTTCCATCTCGGTATCGGATCGATTTCATTCTGTCACTCATCATCGTTGTTTTATCAGCATCAACCAGCTCTTCGTGCTTTTTTCGTCGTTGTCGTCGTCGAGCAGGTCGCCATTTACGACGGGTCAAAAATCATCAAATCATCTCATCATCGTCATCATGCGATTATAGTATACTTCATCGTCGTTGCTCATCCCATCATCCTTCATCAACTAGTATTATTGTTGTGGTACGCTTGTCGCACAACAGTCTGATATTAGCACCAGTTACATGGACCGTTGTGTCTTCTGCACGTTCACGCATAGATTGCATGATAAAACTAGGTTCGTGACAACCATGCAAACACACAGTATGACGTTCTAACAAAAAAAAAAAAAAAGTCTAACCAGTGCAGTGACTGTTGTACATTTAACTAGAAATGTTTCAGGGATTGGTACCAAAGGCACAGCCGGTTGATGTTATAACGCGGGTAATGACTGTGTCATTAGTCACAACAGGTAACTATCGTAAACAGTTTAAAATACTTTTACCGTTACGTTAACAACCGAAAGCAGATGCTGTCAACCATTCTGTCTTTTTTCCAGTTACGTGACAATGTTGATGCTCGGTGCAGTCAGATGTATACTCCCATCGTAACAGTTGATGCCTCTTCTCTACCATTTCTTTGTTCCTCAATCACTGTCTACAAAACCCCACTAGATTTAGCGATTACCATCTTCCCCCTCAAGCCGCTTTATGCACAAAGCCACTACAAGTGGTGTCTTCTCACAGTGTTGCCCTCAAAAAACCGGGGCACATTCAAGATGGCTCCTACAACTGTGATGCCTGGTGGTTTTTGACTTCCCCGGGGGGCACAACGGCTTCTGCTGGCCATTCCGAGAAAGGAATACGACCACTTCTTATCCTTCGACAACTCAAACGATGATCCTTGGGGGGCCAAAACACAAGACATTAGCTCTGTGCCAACGCCCCTTATAAGGTGGCCGTCGCGGGTGAGTTTGGGTCTATCTCTTTCGGGTCCATGAAATTGATGTTTAGCGGTGTGATCGATTTGGGCTCTATTAAATTCTTGTATCTTGCTTGGCGTTCTTTTTCGCGTCATCGTCGTCGTCTCTCATCTCCTCCTCCTCATCATCATCATCATCATTGTCTGTCGTCGTCGTCGTCGGGTCGTTCGTCGTCCATCGGTCCGCATCATGTATGGTTTTTTGTTGGGCTGCGCCTTCCTTCGGTTATGTCGTCTTCTTCCTTCTTTCCTCCTCTTTCTTCTTGTTCTTCTTCTATATTCTTGTTCTTCTCTTGTTCTTGTCTGTTTGTCTGTTCTTCTTGTTCTTCTTCTTTCTCCTGTCAAGCAACTTTACAAACTTATCTGTTCATGTTTTTCTTCTTTCACTTCGGCCATTCCCTCCTGTTTCTCGCTCCCATCCTACTCTTCCCCCATTTTCTTCAGTTCTTCTTCTTCTTCGATTCATATTCTTCGCCCCTTTTCCTTCTCCTCCAAGCTGACTCCTCCACTTCTCCTTCTATGACCCCTCTCTCTTCCTCTCCTCCCCTTCTGCTGCTAGCTGACCTAGATCCATTCTTTTGCTCTTCATACATTATGTCCTCCTTGTGCCCACACTAGTAATTTACTTCTATTTTCTCCTTCTTCTTCTTCTTCGTTCTTCTTTTTCTTCTCTTCCCTTCCGGTGAGTTGGGACCCACGCTGAAGAACAGTTCACACCAGGTGCCTAATCCAATTCGTCTGTTTGGCAACAAGGTCTGGGTCTCTGCCAATGTTTTTCCGCGCCTCTCTGCGACGGTTTTCAACCGATTATTTTCTGCGGTTTGTATTCTATTCCATGTCTGTCTTCTCCCGTCCTTAACAGTTTCCTGAGATCTGATTTCGCACGGCCATTGGATCTTGTTACATGGACCTTCCAACATCCTTTCTTCCTCTTTCTCGCCTTTGCTCGTCCTGGTTGATCTTGTAATCCTTAGATTGGTATGTTCTGTTTTGCCGCCGGGGATTTGACACGCTACATTCGTTGATTGGTGATTTCATAAACACCAGAGCATTTTGATTGTTTGATATCTTTCGGTTCGGTAACATCTCATTCCATAGTTGGTTTGGGGATTGTTCTTCAGAACCCCAAGTCCTCGATAGCCTTCCAGGAGAATGGAATATACCACCACAGGCACGACGCTGAAGCCTGATCTTATCTTGTGTTCCATGGAGATGTCCATGTCCTTCCATACAGGTTTTAGTCCTGGACAGGTGCTGTGATTGTCTGTGTTGGGCCCTTTAGAGAATTCTCCGTCTTATGGATACCCACGCTTGGCTGCTGACGGATCCCAGGCAAGCGAATTGTTGAACATGTTCTAGCTTCTGACTGTGGTCAGATGTGTCAGTAGTGAACCAGTGATGATGTGGCTGGTCATCAGATTCTCTTTCTAGGCGCTGTGATGTCACCGAGGCGATGTCTTGTTTGATCTTTCATTCAGCAAACACATGGATGCGGTGATAGTCGATCAGCAAACCTGGCGCGTTGTTGTTCACTGCTTGCCAGGCCATTGATGTCAGCTGGCTCGCACTCCGTACACGATAAAGAACCCCATGACAACAAGGGAGGTGTCCCCCATAAAAAGTTGGGTAGACGAAATCCAGTTTGAGAGGTCAACAGAAACGTCCCCCATAGACAAATTGTAAAAAGTCGGATGGTGACGTCCTTTGGCTGTGCTATATCTCATGGACAGACGTTGCTCTGAGCTTCACAAAGACAACTCTGTCGTGACTTTGAAATTTTTTTAAACACAAGTACAATGCAGATTAAATACATCACAATGCAATGAGATATAATGCAAACCATTGTAATGCAATTCGATGTAAATAAGCGCATTGCGATGGCATTAAAATACGAGGACAGTGCCAGTAGAAAACAATGCGTGTGAGACAATGGAGGTGCAAAGGAGCACAGTCATGATGTAATACAATGCAAAGTTATATCCAGATTTAATGCAAGCCCTATGCAATGCAAACTAGTACTACATATGATATGCTGTGCAATACACCGCAAGCAACGCCCGTAGTCAATACCCACACACCACGGTAGCCAAATAACACATTACTCCACACTACAGGTCACCCACAACACACCCCACCACAGCCACCACACCACTCACAACACACAGCCATACCACACCACCCATACGACAAACATCACGCCACACACATCCATACAACCACAACCACCCCACACACATCACCACCACCACACCACACCCACACCATCAATACGCAACAACATCACCACAACACACCACAATACGCCACAACTACACAAAGCACCACACCCATACGCCACAACAACACCCCACACAACGTGTGAAATCATTATCTCCCTGATGCAAAAGGTGATCGTAGCCATCTGGTGGCGTGTTTCTTTCCTTTAATTTCGGACGCATTCCTTGTCTGTTCGGATCATTCCTACCTGCTGACCGGTACACATCATCTCTGCATTGATTGACGGTCCAGGGGAGATAATTGCAGGTATGGGTCCTTATCGGTCTTTCGGTTCGAACACATCATACTATTTTGTAGAAAAGAAATCAAAAAGAGCGTAACAAGACTCATATTGCGAGAGAGAGAGAAAGAGGAGAGAGAGAGAGAGAGAGAGAGGAGAGAAGGCGAGAGGAGAGAGAGAGAGAGAGAGAAAACAACAATGGTTTTCCTTTAAAAAAAAAAACCCTCACTGGTTACTTGTGAAATTTTTGTCACCAGGACAAAATTGTAGTCTTCGTGAACTGCCGTTTTGATGAGTTCACTTCAACAATATTGCCACCTCGTTACACACACACACACACACAACACACACACACACACACACACCTACCACACCTCTCTTTTTTTCCACCGTTCATTCATGTCTTTTCCTCTGAAAAGTTCTTGAGATTTGTAAACGTTACAGTGAAAATCATTTTAGAATGCAGCTGTAGTTTTACATACACCACATGGTTGAACTCACCTTCCCCATCAGGTCATCGCAACACTTTATCGCTGCTCGAGTTTTAAAAAAGCTTTTAAACGTCATCAATTAGGGAGATTTTCCTCTGAGTTGTAAAACTTTGTTTATAAGGGAGAAGGAGATGGGTGGGTGGGACATGGGCATGTATACTGGTAGGGAGGGGGGAGGGGGGTGGGGGTGAAAGAGAAGGAGGAGGAGGTGGAGAGGGTGTGTGGAAGGGACGGTTTGATAAGCTACAGACACTTGGTGATTGGCTTTAAGAAGAAACAACAAGGCATTACTTACCCATGTTTTTCATCAATTGTAAATCACTGGGGGCAAATGGAACCTTGGTTACAGGTCACGAGCCAAACGGGTCTGTGTTACTTCCCAGGTCTGCTTCCTCCTCAGGTGTTTTTTTTTTTTCCACGCCCATGCGACCAGCTAACACCAACTCTCTCTTGCCCTGCAACCCGTGCACACCACCCCTGCGCCTGCCCCGCCTTTCCGAATTTCATATCATTCATTGGATATATGAAAAAGATCGACCTCTTTCTGACTGTGCCCTGACTGTTTCCAGGATGTTCCGAGGCCTGCCGTGTGCCCGTGGCTGGTGTGACCTGTGTGGACAACCACCCCCTGTATCCTGGTATCCGACCCAGCGTCGGCAAGTCCGGGTCTTTGTCGTGGTTATCGTTCTTGTCACTCATCTGTGGCTGTGGGGCCTGTCCTTATCATCCTTCAAAATACAGAACGGATCTGTGAGTTTTCTGTTTCTTCTTCTGGGTTTATGTCCAGCGCTGGTGGGCTTTCGTTGTGTATATGTGTGTGTGTGTGTGTGTGTGTGTGTGTGTGATGTGTGTGTGTGTTGTGCTGTATGCAAGAAAAAAGCATGCAAATCACTGCATGGGTTGTGCATCAATTTTTTTTCGACCAAAAGAAAAGGTTGATACAGTGAGGCCCTAGAAGAAACATAGGAAACAACGGTGACATGGTGGCTTCGTTTAATACGCTCATGAACATGGCCAGGTTGGCGGTTGACTATCTCTAGCACACACACCACACACTGTCTGCACAATACAAACGATCGAGCTTCGGGGCTCAGTGGTGTTCGTCCGGCGGAGGGATGTCTGCACAGGAAAGATTCACACCCATAATCCATCATCATACCTGCATTGCACGCACCGCACGCACGCGGCGCACACCACACACACACACACACAGGGAGGGAGGGGGGTGTTCACAAAGTTGGAGCACGCCACACTCATGGCATACAATATACGCATACGCACACGCACGCGCACAGACACACCCACAACACACACATACACACACGCACAAACACACACAACACAAACACACACAAACGCACGCGCGCACGCGCGCGCGCAGCGCGCTCACACACACACACATCACGCGCGCACACAACACACTCACACACACACACCACACACACACACCACATACAACACACACACACACACACACACACACAACACACACACACCACACACACCCACACAACACACGTATACAGCGATCATGCATGCGCGCACGCACGTATGCAAACAGACGTGGAGGGCGAGTTGTCTATGGATTGTGCGGTGTGGTGTCCAAAGATTTAACCATGTTACTGGGACGAGGTGATGGTTGAGAAATGTCTCTCTTTTATGCCCATATGTTTTTACAATGCCTGTAGTCCACCCACCCCTCGCCCCCGCTCTCCCCTCAGCCCATTCTCTCCTCTCTCTCTCTCTCTCTCTCCTCTCTCTCTCTCTCTCTCTCTCTCTCTCTCTCCTCAGGTTCTTCACTCATGATCTTCCTTCACTTTATCAAATGATCCACTTCTTGGATCAGAGAATGACTATGCAGTACTACACCACTTTGCAAACCAGTCTCCAAGATCTTGTGCAGGAGATGGGGGGTGCTCAGAAAACAATTTTGAACTGTCCACAGGAAAACGCTGACCTGATGGCTGAAGCTGATGAACTGGAAAAAAAAAGGCTGATGATGGGGACCTAGAGGGTAGATCAAAGCGTAATAATCTGATTTTTGACGGCATACCCAGAAGACCGCAACGAAACTAACGAGAGCAAGTGAAAAATAACTTGCATGATCTGAGCACCGATGGTTTGAAATAATAAAGATCTTGATTTGATCGTGTACACCGTTTGAACGCAAAGCGCTGACTAACCCATTATGCACGCTGCTGTTTGTATAAGGAATAAGGTTATGATTTAAAGTCGAAAAAGAAACTTCGTGGTAGTAATGTTTACTGGAGAGATTTCTCCAACAGCGTCAGGGACATAAGGCGTAAGCTGTCGCCCCACTTGAAGGAAGCAAGGAAACAAGGCAGGAGAGCAGTGATGGTGTTTGACCACCTTTTTGTGGAGGAAAGAAAATTGTTCCTTGAAGATCTCTTGAAGGCAGGGTCAGGGTGTACATAGGGAATCGGCCGGCCCATTTCAATATGTTCGTTTTGTCCTGACAAGCGAAGGTTGTGTAATCAGTCTGGGGTCAGTTACCGGTTTTATGTTCACCCCAGTTTTGCAGCGACCAGGCTCATGGTGGTGACCGGGTCTGTGTGAATGAGCGATCGATGTGAGCGATCGAATGACAGCGCGCAACGTGATTGATGGAAATGTCTTAAAAGCAGAGACAACCTTTTTCGTTCTTACATGGACACGTGAACGGCTTATTGCTCAAACTTACAGATCATGATTTTGTTACATTTATTTGTAGTTTTGATTTTGTTGTGCTTGAGTTAGAGACTTTATGGAAAAAAATTGAGAACAATATATTCAATGGTATAAAACATATTATACATCAGCGGTAAAATTCTCTCAAAAAGGAAGACGATCAGGAGGCATGTGTGCTTGATAAAGATGGAGTTCGCGTCCCTTTGTAAAAATCATTTCATACAAAAGTTTTTTCTAAATTGTTGTGCATTTGTCATTGATAAAGAATTATTCGGCTTCGAGAAGATGTATTTGTATTTTTGTTCTTATGTTCCACCGGAAGGTTCGCCTTTTTATACTCATTTTGATCAGGATAATGGGATATCGTTTCCCTTGAGAATTGTTCGGTTGGTACGTATGACAAAAAGAAATGTTTTATGTGGTATTGTGCGGTGACTTAAACCAGCAGCATAACTTCAAATATTTGCTAGGGATTTTTTGCAAACAGCATCATTGACCTGGGCAATATAAGAGCGAGTCGTGTATCCAATGACGATTTGCTCAAGATCAATATTTGAATAGTTATGGAAAATTACTTCTTACATGTGCAACTGCCTTAGATTTAAGTATATTTAAAAGTTTATGGTAAAGGTGTACCTCCAGGGTCACTATACATTATATCCCGACTCTATTTCATTTTTCAAAACGAATTGTTATCATGGTGTATGAATCATGTGAAACTACTGTTTGGGTGTGCGTGCTTGAGTGTGCATTGCGGATGTTTTGCATATGTGCGGTGCGTCTGTGTGGGTGCGGGTGGGTGTGTTTGTATGTGTGTGTGTGTGGGTGTGTGGTGTGTGTGTGTACGCGCGCGCGCTTGCGCGCGCGCGGGCGTACGTGTGTGCGTGCGTGCGTGCGTGCGTGAGTGTGTGAGCGTTTGTGTGTTGGTGTGTGGTGTTGTGTGTGTGTGTGTGTGATACATGCTGTGAAGAAAAAAAAACACCACCCATAATTTACCATACGTTAATGAATTTTCTTTGAGTGCCTGTTTCATGTTTTAGCTCCCTTCGTTTCGGGTTTTTTCGTTTGATTCGAATTATCTTGCTTTTTTTTTTGTAGTATGCATAAGGCCTCTGTTGCTTCAAAACAGATGATGCAGAATATGTTGTGACAGAAAATGTACCCATTAGTCCACACAATTAGTGAATAGAATTTCCGCACATAAACGTGTCAAGGTTTTGTTCCTTTTTTTGTTGCTTTTGTCGGTGTTTGAATATTTGTTTGTTTAATCAGCAAAAGTCTCTCTCCTGTTTGAAACTAAGGTGATTGAAGACCCGGCGATCCCAGCTTCCTGCAGCTGATTATTCTGGGGCCGTTTGCTGATGTTGCCTGTCGTGTATGTCATGGTCTGGTCATTGTGTGCAACGGGCAGACAGACATTAGGTTGGGGTAGAGGCGCTCTGTGTACAAAGTTAAAGACACGTTGGCAAAACATCATGGGTGCCGCTTAGGACCTCCCATGCAGCTCATAAAAAAACTTGTAGTAATGCCGCTACCGGAATGAGACTATCTGTGTGTGGTGGGAGGTATGCTTGTGGTGATTTGGGGAGACTGGGAAAATGATTCGGAATGGGTGAGGTCGTTTCAGTCGCGCTCTTCTTTTCTTCGTCTTCTTCTCTTGTCTTCTTCTTTTTCTTCTTCTTCTAACATCACTATCTACTAACCACGTTCTCTTCTCATTATTTTCAATATCATTACTTAATTATCATGGATTTAAAGTTAATACAGTGAAGAAAGAAGATGATAACTAAGAAGACGAAGAAGAGGAACAAAACCACAACAACAACCACACAGCAGTATCCTTATCATTATTGTTATTACTCATACGGAATACAAAGAAGAGGAACAAAAACAACAAACGTCACCACCACCATCATCGAACCACGACCACAGTAAATATCCTTATCTGCGTATTGTCATGAATCCTTTGACTCTTAACATGAAACAATGCCGAGGGTATCAAGGGAGAACGTTGTAATTTGAATAGGGGATGAAAAAATGAACTGGAGCCGAAGGATACGCAACATTATTTATAGCATCTCTAACAGTCATCTGAAGTTAATTGTTCGTTGGTGTCCTTCAAGACCTCTCTTGGGGCCTGCTTCAGCCCTAACCACAGCCACCTGAGACAACCTCCTTCTCTCCTCATTCGTTAGGAAAAAAATATCTGCTTGACATGAGTTGCTGGCTGTCGTCGGGTCTGTCTGTCTGTCTGTTCTCTCCTCTCACTCTCAATCAATCTCGCTCGTCTCGCTCTCCCACAAGGGCTCAGCAACAACCAACTCTTTGTTTGTTTTGGCCCGCGTCCGCCTGAATTTGGTTTAGACAGGCACCCTGACTCCCTGTGTTAAACTGGGTCTGTCCGGTTTTCTCTCTGACAGGGTGCGTACCAAATCGATTTGAGTGTAACTGAGTATAGGGGGGGAGAAGAAAGAAGGCAAGGAATATCTTGTCATCACACACGCAGATGGCATGCCCTGATACTGGCATCGCATCTCGTGGTCGGCTGGGCTTTGAAGAACAGCGTGTTGACATAAATTGTCATCCAAAGTGCTTGCATTATTTCTCTTTTAAGTGTAGATGACGACGACGACGACGACGACGACGAACGACGATGATGAGGATGAATGATGAGTATTGTGGTGACAGGTTCTACTGATTTACCCTGAGCCTGCCGACATTCTGTGTATCAGTTTTAGTCTGGCCTTTCCCACCTGGGTTTCGCTTAGCTCTAACGGTTCATTGCTGCTGCTGAAGACATGGAGGTAAAGGACTGTTGTGCCAGTCTGACTCTGCCCTGTTTCGAGGTCTGCGGCGGCTCGGCCCCGGTGTGGCCCGGCCGGGTCGCGCCCTATGTTACCTGTAGGAATGTCTTTTTTGAGTCGATTTGTCCTGTCCTTCTGCTCTGTTCCTCTGTCTTTGCCTCTTTCTCCCCCCCCCCCCCACTCTCTCTCCTCTCCCTCTCTCTTCTCTCTTGTCTGCTGCGCCGTGTGTGTAGTGAGCGTGCCATGTATGTCTTACTATCCTCTGTGTTTGTGTTGTGTGTGGTGTGCTGTGTTGTGTGTGTGTGTGTGGTGTGGTGGTGCTGTGCGTGCTGTGTGTGTGTGTTGGTGTGTGTGTGCTGTTGCATTTTGTGTGTGCGCGGTGCAGGCTTGTGCAGTGATCTCACGAGGGGGGGGCGGGGTCACGACCGGCCGCAAGGTGAAACTTAACGGACAAGGTGCTGATTCAGTGCGAATGCCTACTGCTGTTTGTCCTCCAGTCGCTCTTCCTGGCCTTGCCTGTTCCTGCACGTCGAACCGCCACTAGGCCTCCTGTCGACATGCCCAACACGAAGAAGTTCTTCTCCTGCCCTTCGACTACTGACTGGGAACTATTTCCGTATTACGGAGCGGTACGGTTAGGTTTATTTTGATCGCTCTCTCTCTGTCCCTCTTGTCTCTCTCTCTCTGTCTCTGTGTGTGCCTCTCTATGTGTCCTCGTGTGTCTTTCTGTCTGTCCCTCTCTTCTGTGTCTCTGTCTGTTTGTTTGCCAGTCTGTGTGTTTTGTGACTTGTCTGTCTCTGTCTTCTGTCTCTCTCTCTTTGTCGCACTGGATCTGTCTCTTTATCGTGTCGTCTCTGGCCTCTGTCTCTCTCTGTCTCTGTCTCTCGTGTTTGAGTCTATCTGTCTCTGTCTCTGTCTGTCTGTATGTATTATGTGTGTGGTGTGTGTAGTGTGTGTGTGTGTGTGTGTGTGTGTGTGTGTGTGTGCCCTTGTTTTTTCTTTGGATGATGATTTGTGTTGTTTATTTTTTTTTTCTTTTTTTTATGTTTTGCTTTATCTTTCTTCTTTTTTTTCATTTTGTTTGTTTGTTTATGTTGGTATCCGTCGACATTCCCAGTTACACCGCGGAGGGATCAAGTGGTTCTATGATCTATGTCATGTGATAAAACTGCTGAATATAAAAACACATATTTGGGAGTGCTGAGGTGCACTTAAAATTGGCCTAAAGCATTCAGTAGAGGCTCATGAAAAGTTTGTTTGGAAATATTCCACTAGTCTGATTGAAGAAGAAAAAAAAAGATCAGTATGCACATTAAAGAAATCAGTGTGTTTTTACTTTTCTGACCGAATCTGAATTGTAATAGCATTCGTGTACAGTGCGAATCTTTCAGTGTCAGGAAAAATTACATAGTCTGGAGATTCAGGTGTAGATTTCAATTGTTACATTCATTTCAACTGATGCCTGTCAGCACCAAAGATACCACCCCCACTCCTGTCCTTCTTTACCCCTCCATTGCCCCGCGTTTGAAGGGCTGCAACATGAATGGTCAGGTCATTTTGGTGTATTTGTTAGAGACTGCGTATTGATGGGTTTGTGTCTTTTGATAGGAATCAAGTGTTTGATGTGTTTGGTATTTGATAGGAATTACGTGTTGATGGGTTGTGTATTTGACCGGATTGCGAGTTTGATTGGTTTGTAATATTGATAGGACTCGCGTGTTTGATTGGTTTGTGTATGTGCATAGGAATTGCGTGTTGATTGGTTTGTGTATTTGATAGGAATCACGTGTTGATGGGTTGTGTAGTTGATAAGGACTGCGTGTGTGATGGTTTGTATTTGATAGGAATCGTGTGTTTGATGGGTTTGTGCATTTTTATAGGGACTACGTGTTTGATGGGTTTGTGTAGTTGACAGGGACTAACATGTTTGATAGGTTTGTGTAGTTGACAGGGACTACGTGTTGATAGTTGTGTATTTGAAAGGGACTACGTGTTTTGAAAGGTTTGTGTATTTGACATAGGGTCTACGTGTTTGATGGGTTTGTGTATTTGATAGGAATCGTGTGTTTGAGGGGTTTGTGTAGTTGATTAAAATCGCGTCGTGTTGAAACGGAAAACAAGACTTTGATAGGAGCGTAAATTTAAATAAAGTTCACAGATGTAAATGCACAGTTCCTGAAAATTAAAATCCTATGAAAGCAAAGTTAAACATGCATGCAGTGCTAGGTTCTTAGTCATATAGACCGTGACCAATACACAGAAAGCACGGTATTTGGAGTCGTTCTCCGGTATGGTAGTACCAAGGGGAACGAACATTGTACTGCTTCTCTTTTGCGCAAGAACTGCGACAACGTCTGCAGGTTTGGCTGTTTGTGCCCTTTCTTACGGATTTCCTGAGAGCAGTTTCTCTCTCAGGTGAGCTAGCCTGTGTTTGATTTCCTCTTTTCTGTGCCTACGATTTCGTTTGAGTGTGGTTATGCTATAGTAGTGATAGCGGTAAAAATTTTGCCTCACCCCCTCTCTTCACTCGTGGTGGAAGGAGCAGGCAAATTTCCGGTACTAGTTATCGAAAGAAGAAAAGGAGGGGGGGGGGGGGGGGGGATGATTGCTCTCCCACCACTCACAGGGGAGGGGTTAACATTTTAGATCAAACAAACAGAAGAATGAATGCTAATTAAACCAAGCGGTGGTTCATAGCTTGTGGTTTTATCGTTCACCAAGCGCTGTGCGTATCGTCCACCAGCTGTGGCTTGCGCGCGACGGTCAGCGCGCACTACTGGAATGGACTATGGAGAGGTGGGGGGGTGGGGGGGGGGGGGTTTGTAGAGAAGGAGGTGAGGGATGGTGAGCGAGATGACGGGCCCCATATTCTTTGTGTTAGGCAGTGAGAGAGGGGAAGGAAGGCGGGAAGGACTGGTGACGTAGTCGTCGAGGGGACGTGATGTAAACTTTCCTTGTAACATAATTGATGGTGGGTAAGCTGGGTGGCTCACGATGTGTTATAAGGGGGGGGGGGGGGGGTGGGGGTGGGGGGGATGGGGGAGGACGGGCAACATGGTTACGACGCGATGCAAATTTTCTCGTGTGTCACCGCTGCCCACATAAGGGGGGGGGGGGGGGGGGGGAGGAGAAGGGAGGAGGGGTAAGGGTTGAGAGGGGAGAGTGGGAACAGACTGGAAATCTATTCTGCTGTTTGGGCTTGCACAGTTTGTACAAGAGGGTGGTGGGACAGATGATGAGGTGGAGTTGTCTATTGTTTCATCACAATCATCATCATAATCCCTCATCGACATCATGATCATCATCAGTTATCGTCAGCAGCTAGCCAGGGAGCAGCAAGCAGCATTGTTGGTCATCATCGGCATCGTCATCGGTCATGTGATGTCATACATCGTTCGTAGTCGTCGTCACCTTTGCTACGCTGCTGTCTGTGTGGTCTGTCACCATAGCGGAAGCGCTGAGCTGCTGTGGGGGTGGTACCTGAGCTCTCCGGTGCGCAAGCCACCTGCCCCCAGTTAAACGTGAGGAAAAGTATCATCACCTGGGCCATCTACAACGCCATGATCATGGGGCGTCTTCATCATCGCCATTCACGTGCGTTCTCGCGCCACGTGGAGCCTCTCTCCTGTTGCTTTTTCCTCCTTACTTCTTTCCCTTCCTTCCCTCCTGTCTCAGCTTCCCTTCTTCTGTCTGTCTGTTTGTCAAGCCTACACAAAACACACACACACACAGATACACACACAGACAGATGCTATGTATATAGTTTTTACCATCTGTATCTGTGATCTATGTATCACCAATCTTGTCTATCGATCTGTTTGTCTGTCTATCTATCTCTACTAGCAATTGTCTACCCTGTCTATGTATCCATTCATCCAGCTATCCATCTACACATTTAGACAGAGAGACAGCCACGTACACACGCAAGCTTTTCAGTGTGGGCTTTTAATGACATTCAACACAGGCTAAAACGTTACAACAGACTCTACGAAACGAAGCACTTGTTCAGGGGATGTTCAACCAGATGTGATCTGTTGTTCAGGTCTCTAAAAGAGTTAGACATTGTTCAAAATCGAATCTAAGAATGTTGTGGCAAAGAGATTCAGTGGTGAGGCATTTGAAATATGTTTGAAGTCAGCTGGTTTATTGTTGGTCATATGTTCTAAACAAGCATTATATGTAATCAGTTTTTGACAATGCAGCAACCCAGATTCCTGACCCGTGCAGTCAACCAGGCTGTGCATGATATGAATTAAGTTTAAACTGTTTGAGATATGTATTACTCCTCAGCTAGACAAAAAAAAGTCTAGGGAGAACTTGACAACCGAAGGTTCCCAGACAAATGTTTTGGCCGTCTCCATACACTCTAAGAGCGCCGCGCCGAATCCAGATCATTATCCCTTGATACCTTGTTGCCGTTAAAAATAGTTTTTCCTCTACCGGGAATCAATCCTTCACTTAATGGTGGATAGCTGGGTACCTCAGGACGTCGCCAACTGATTGTGTGTGTGTGTGTGTGTGTGTGGTGTGTGTGTGTGGTGTGCGCGCGTACGTGGTGTGCGTGCGTGCGTGCATGTGTGTGTGTGTGTGTGTGCAATGTGTGTTTGTGGGTGTGTGTGTGGTGTGTGTATGCGTGCGCGTGCGTGCGTGTGTGTGTGTGTGTTTGTTGTGTGTGTGTACAGACAAATCATGGCGTCCTCGGTGGGGCCAGACGTGTTTGTACGTGCTGCTGATGCTGCAGCTTCAGGTGTTTGACACCATTGCCCTTTGCCTTATTTTTGCCCCTAAGGTAAGACCCTTTCCAGCCTTCGCCTTTTCTCTCGCATCTCCTGTGTCTTTGTCTTCTAACCTCCCAAATATAGATCCCCTACGTGCCCCTAAAGACCTAAGTTTTTATGATTTCAGGAGGAGGTCGTCCATTAGGTTCTTATTCACTATGTTTACCCCTCTCCCCACCAGAACCCCCTGCATCCTTAAAACAAACTTAAGAGACCAAAGGATGAAAACTTCCAAAGGTGGTGCACGATTGCTCCCAACTAGTTGGTTTGGCAGTTGAGGACAGTACTTCTCTTCTGGGTCCCACTCGCATTGATCGTAACTGAGTTCTATTTCAGCAAAGTTTTGTTCCAGCAAAAGCGCCCCCCCCCCCCCCCCCCCCTCTCCTCACCTTTTAAAGTCCTGAGGTTCAGGATTTCAGAAAGAAAGTCGTCATTAAGAAATGAAAAAAAAAAAATAATAAAAGATACACTCGAAGGTGCGAGTGGGACCCAGAGAAGTACTGTTCTCAACTGCCGAACCGACCAGTTTGGAACAATCCTGAATCACCCTTGGAAGCCTGCGCTGTGTTCACACAGGGTGACGGTTTTAATCAAGATTTCAAGAGGAAGTCGTCATGAAAAGAGAAAAAAGGGTGCAGGCTTCCAAGGGTGGTACACGATTGCTCCCAACTGGTTGGTTCGGCAGTTGAGGACAGTGCTTCTCTGGGTCCCACTCGCACCTTTGGCTGTGTCTTTGTCTTCTTACCTCCAAGATACATCCTCTACGTCCCTCTAAAGACCTACGTTTTTATTATTTCAGCAGAACGTCGTTCTTAAGTTCTATTTCACTAGGTTTGCCACCCACCTGAACCCCCTTCATCCTTCAAAAACCCTAGATTTTTTTTTTTTTTTTTTAACGATTTGAAGAGGAGGTCATTATACTGAGAGTTTGTATTTCACCAGATTTGCCTTCCCGACTCTTCCCTCTTTCGCTCAACCTAGAGACCCGAGTTTTTTTTTATCATTTCGGGGGTAAGGTCTTCACGGTGAGAGGTTTGTACTGACCTAGCGCTGTGCCCTCTGGCTGGACAGATCTGGACGCTACACAGGGGCGCTTCCCCAGACAAACGATGACCATGATGGGGCCTACCAGCATGTTCCGTCTGCAGGAAGCCACCACCCGCACGCTCTTCATCGACAACATAGGACACAAAGCGGTGCAGGTCAATCTGGAGGACTTTGGACGGGCCAGTTCCGCTAATCAGGTATAGTAGAGTGTAACTTTGGCCGGCCAACCCTGCTAACCAAGTATAGTATAGGGTAAATTTGGACTGGCCAACCCCGCTAACCAGGTATAGTACAGGGTAAATTTGGACTGGCCAGCCCCGTGTGTGTGTGCGTGCGCGCGCGCGCGCGCGCGCGCGCGCGCGCGCGTGTGTGTGTGTGTGTGTGTGCGTTCGTGTGTGGGTGTTGCTACAGATGGATGGATGAGTTGAGTGACATATTCTGACACCTATCCGCAAATGAATGATCACGTATTATTACCACTTTCCATAACAGAATACTGCCCGAAATAAATCTTAGAAGACTACACTGTTGTTGTTTTTTTTCTCTCGTAACAACGACCACGACGACAATGATGGTGGGTATGACTGGAAAAGACATGAATAATTTCTTTTTGGAAATGTTTTCTTCATAGTGCTCTTCAATTCATCAAGGTTTTGGGACCAGTACGTCTGTTTTGCCCATCGACAAACATTCATGGATTTGTCATAATTTGTTTCTCTCTCTCTCTGTCTCTCTGTCTGTCTGTCTGTCTGTCTGTCTCTCTCTCTCTCTCTCTCTCTCTCTCTCTCTCTCTCTCTCTCTCTCTCTCTCTTCTTAATGTAGCATCCTGACATGATTTCCCTTTGTGCCCCTCTCCCTCGCTTGACAATGGACAGAAGGCCTGGCTCATTAAACATTAAACATTTCTCATTCTCTCCTCTCTCTCACCTCATTCTTCTCTCCTCTTCTCGTCTTCTCCTCTCTCTCCTCTCTCTCTCCTCCCCAGGAATCTCTCTCTCTCTCCCCTCTCCATCCGATGTCTCTCTCCTCCCCCTCTCTCTCTCTCTCTCTCTCTCTCTCTCTCCTCTCCTCTCTCGCCTCTCTCTCCTCTCTCTCTCTCTCTCTCTCTGTCTGTCTGTCTGTCTGTCTGTCCAGGAACGCCCTTCTGCGGGGCTACGTTCAAATCGTGTGGCGCCCTTGGAAAAGCGAACTGTCACAATAGCACCCATAGAGCAGCTATCTGCCCCAGTGACGCCCAAAGAGCAGCAGTCTGTCTCACTGACACCTATGGAGGAACTGTCTGTCTCAGCACTACAGAACCACAACCACGTATTGCCTGAGGTCGAAAAGATACCTCCTCCCCCAGACTCAAACCAGACGGAGTCATAGGGATTCGTTATTTTTGGAACCAGTTGATCCCTTCATTCATCAGATTACTCACCCGTCCGTCTATCCATCCAATTGTGTTACTTATATACATTCGGATTTCTTACATCCGTACCTTCCACGCATCCAACAAGCTGTCCTTATTGCATACACCTATCCAAGTTCCCTGCCCATCTTTGTTGCATCCATCCGAAGTTTATCCACCCATTTTAGGTTCCATCCACCTGTTTTTTTCTCTCGATGAACTCGGAATCGGCTGTTTCAAACGTCAGACAGTCCCTGTTCCTGGCTTTAACGAAATTCAGTGTCACATTTTAAAACACTTTCCTGAAAACTGCCTTACAACCACATTTGGACCACCAGCGTTTCTGCTGCCCTCTTGGCGAAAAATCTTAATAATCATATTTGAACAAAAAGGCAAATCCCACTATCTATCCTCCAAGGGCTCTAACAAGTTGCTTCCATAAGCTGATGAAACCATGGGTATTTCTCGACTCATGTGGCCTCAGAACAGTGTAGTATATGCAACTACAGTTCGACAGTGGACAGTTTAATCCGTCTGAAACAACAAAGATGCAGACATCTTTTTGACTTGCAACAGCACATTGAAACGTGATATTCTCACGGACCTTCCTGATCTGGGATTTGAGGACATCTCTCTCCTTTCATCAGAACATTCCTTGCTGATCGACAGTTTCATGTTTATGTAGAAACAAGCTCTGACATTTTCAGGCAGAGGCTCGGTGTTTCTCAGGGAAGCATCCTTTCACTCGGTCTCTTCAACATTACAATTAATGACACGAAACCACGGCTTTGATTCTCTCTGTTCGTCGGTGATTTTGTCCCTTAAGCAGTTGGAACCACCTGACTCGAGCTGCACCTTGATAGAATTCAACAGTTGGCATGACAAATTGGTCTTATTTTTTCTACTTAAACTCAGTGTATCCACATTCTCGATTTTCAGCAACATTTAGCTGACACTGAAATTTGTCTGGGAATATCCTGCATTCCAGTTGTGAAAGGAGTTAGATATCTGGGAATTAATTCTTATCAAAACCTTAACTTAAGAAGTTACACTCAGTACTTAAAAACATCCTAACAAAAAGCGCTGAACAGCCTTCGAGTTGTAAAGCTCACGAATCGGGAGCCGATAAGAATCTCTCTTCTGTTCTTACATGACTTTAATCCGCGTCAGACTGAACTGCTCCTGTGCCATTTATGGTTCTGCAAGACTTTCTTCTCTCAAAACAATCCATTCGATACACTATCAAGCGCTTAGACTCAATCTGAGGACGTTCTATTCCATCCTTGTGTACTGTCTGCATGCAGAGGTGGGGAACCCATCCTTCTCCAGCTCTTGATTAAATTTCATTCAGAACACCAGCCGCCGTGGCGAAGTGGATAGCGTCGCGGACTCCCGGCTGGGAGGTCGTGGGTTCGAATCCCATCAGAAGTCATGTGGGTTTTTCAGCCCCGACTGGCTCCTACCCAGAGTTGAGTTGCTGCGGACTCAGTTGGAAAGACTGGGACCACACAGTCAAGTTTCATCCACTTAATGGATGCGTTTCTGAGAGTGTTGCTCAAATTTCTTTGACCAACACTACAGGTGCCTGTATCTCTCGGGCCTGGTTGACGCCGGGATATATTATGAAAGGAAGCGTAGAGTACAGCCCTGTCATGTAGTCTCAGACCGAAATGGAAATCCGTAGCATCATCGTTGCCTCTTGTTGACTTGATATTGAATGTTCCCTGTGGATTGCCGGTGCCGGGCTGCGGCGGGGACGACCGGGCTGTGGCTGTGGACGGGGTGTCGGAATGAGCGGCGTGGGTGCACTGCCTCTGAGGTGGCGCAGAGGTTGGGACAGAAAAAAAAATCATTCAGAACTGTTCAACTTATTCTGTAGAATATAACCGTTCAGTTAATGACAGTTTTTCACACTAAATTTCGAAAGAAATTTGAAGAACACCATAGTTTTTGTTCTGTTCTTAGGAATACGCGTTCTCCCCCATTAGTCTTTAAGTATTTTGTGATCTTTCAGAACTTACAGACAATCTGCCGTGGATCCGCTTTCACTTCGCTCATTCCGTAAGAACTCAACTCGCTCGCCGACCATCTTTATCCACATAGGGTAACTCTTGCTCCTACGACGAAACAAATACACGCCCATAACTCCAAAGGAATGCTGCTGACGACACCGAATCGCCTTGATCAGAAGTGTTCCACAAGAAATGGTTTTTATTTGAAAAAGAGGGAAATCCTTTTCAGTTGAATGATATTTTGTGTGTGTAGAAAATAGATCTGTTTAAAGTTAGTTTTAGCATGTTTGGCGTGAGCTCCTGTTACATGCATATATGGATATATTGTATTACGGTAACAGCCCTGATATGCTCCAACCAACCCCCCCCCCCCCCCCTCATCCCCACAATCCCATCCCCAACCCTGCGATCGGCCGGGCTATGAACAAAGCATGAAATGAAATCACCCATCAATGTCCCTTCCATCCACCCATTCATCCCTTTTCCACCCATGCTCCATCAAGTTCCATCCGTTCACCACCAGTTCCAAAACTTACTATAGATGGAAAAACTGTTGAAAGAGTTGATGAATACCGATATTTAGGTACAGTTATAGATAAAAAGCTTACTTTTGACAAAAAATGTTGAATCTGTACACAAGAAATGTCAACCCAGAATATTCTGCTTGCAAAAACTGAGAAATATTGGTGTTGCTCCTGAGATTCTACAAACCTATTACCGATCCTGTGTTGAATCTGTTCTTACCATTTCTTTTATGTGCTGGTATGGGAGTTTGCGAAGTAAAAATGTGCTGAATGATGTTGTGAGTGTGTGTAGTAAAGTTGTGTGTGCAAGACAAACCAGTTTGAAAGCGTTGTACGACAGAAGAGTGCTGAACAAAGCCAGACAGATAGCCAGTGATGATAGCCATGTCCCGGCTAAGCATTATGAACTGATACCATCAGGACGCCGGTACAGAACCTTGAGAGTGAAAACAAGAGCTCAAAAAACTTTTATTCCCCAGTCAATCCATCTTATAAATCAGTAACCTTTATCAATCAAAACTTGTTTTTTTTACCTACGAATTCTGAATTTGTATTAGGTGAGAGTGCGCATGTGCATGTTTGTGTGCGCATGCGTGTGCACATGTGAGTGTATGTTTGTATTTATTTGTGTTTATATGTGTGTGTGTGTGTGTGTGTGTGTGTATGTGTATGCATGTGTGTGTGTGCGCGCGAGGGCGTGCACGTGTGTGTGGTGAGCAGGGATGGATGGATACCTGTCTGTGAGTGTGGGGATGTTTGTGCAAACTTGTGTATGTCATGGGTGCATTGTGTGGGACTGTGAATGTGTCATATGATATCATTTATACACAAATTTGTTTGATTTAATCGTTAAATTTACATTTATAACCATTGTGATTTTTTTTTTTTTATAATATACAATGTAAACGATGTGATTATGTATGAATGTGCAATATAAATGATATGTATAATATAATGTGCAATGAGTTTATGAAATGATCATGATCTGTGATGTTGATAATTTTTTACGTTTTTGTGTTTGGTCGGTTTCTAGTGCTGTGATTTTTTGCGTGAGATGCACCTGGACCAAATTTCTCATGATGAGATAATAAAGTGTCTCTTATCTTATCTTATCTTATCTTATCTTATCTTATCTTATCTTATCCGTGTAAAGTTCATTCGTTCATCCATCGATCCGCCTGTATTTCCTCCATAAATACATATCCCTTCCATTCATCCATGTTCTATCGATCTGCCTATTGTGACGTCAACATAAAAAAATATTATGGCGTCAAGGTAAAAATTAGGTACCACATGACGAAAATAATAAAGCGGGGGACGAGGAACAAGAAGTGACGGCCGAGGCTTTGGTGTCCAGCCTACTTTAATTTGTTTTGAACTTCGTTTTCTCCGTAGTGTTACTATGTGGAGAGGCTGACTTTAAAGTCAGTAGACCTAGTGCGTCGAAGTTCACAGTGTATGTGTGATACTTCTGATGACGGTACCAGCGAAATATGTACCAGGAAATTTTATTTGTTATAAAATTTTTGTTAATGCTGTGTCGTTGCGTGACTGTTAAAACTCCAGCAGGAATATTTATGTGCTGTAATTGTACAACCACATGTGTGTCGGTGGGCTGAGTTTATTGATGTGAACATTTTAATATCAATACACGGAGAAGCTATTTTTTGTTTCTGTTTTTTAGATCAACAATACGTCGAAGTTTTTTTTGTGTTCTATGGGACTTTGCTTAAATTGTGTTCGCCGGTGATTCAGTATGGTTTACTGTGCCTTGTGAATCTGCGGTTCTTCTTCTGATAGTTCGACGCGACTAATTGTGCTTGCCAAGTGTTGACCCAGCTTCTTCTTCTTAATCATCTGTGTTTGTGAGCGGCTCAGCTTGCCGTGTGGGGACCCCTGTTTATTCTTCTTGGCTCATCGTTGTTGCTGTAGCCTACCTAGGAAGATTCAAGTCGTCAGTGCTCGTGAGCGGCTCTGCTTGACGTGTGGCGACCCTGGTTCTATTCTTCATCTGGTAGTTTAACGTGATTTTTTTGTGTCTTGTGAATAGTGTACTTTTTAGATTCAAATATCGTGAGCGTATTTGTGAGAGCGGCCGTGCTTGCCGAGTGGATATCCTGCTTCTTATTCTGTGTCTTCTTTTAATGCTATAGACTGTGGCATGGGTACTGCGCAGCCGAGTGTGTTGACTGTATTTGTGGGACACTGTGGACGGCGCCGGCAAGATCTGTTAGTTATATAGAGATATGTAATATAATGCGCTGATATCTGATGGTTGAAGTTTCCTATGTAGTGATATCTTGATCTATATGCTATGCAGTGGCATGTATTGTTTTTTGTACCAATTTACATTCATGTATGTTTTGATGGTTCAGGCAGCATATAAAGAAAAAAAAATCTAACTCGTATGTTGCCTGGCTATCCATGTTCGTATGGCGTGGGTGTGTGTGTAGGGAATAATCATTACACGCATCCAAACTTTTGAGAGCGAGAGTCAGACAACAAGACACGCACCGCATACCATCCGTAACATCTGGTGACCCCGAATTAAATCTTATTTTTTGCTATTGAATTCAAAATCGCCTTGGTGGTAGGATTTGTTTTCGTGCCCTTATAATCCATTGCCCCAGTTTAGAAAGGATAGGTCACGTTCACAGACTTTCCTTTTGAACAATTGAGTTGTGTTGTATTGTTTCGTTGTACGACTGTTTGTGTCTGCTTTCTTTCCCGTCTCCAGCGTAACGGGATATCGCCTTTTGAATAGTTTCTGGAGATACACAGGGCCTAGTTCTTCCTTCCTTTGTGGGCTTTATTTCATTATCTTCATTTATCTCTGATTATTTCTGTTTCTATCTTTACTTAGGGATTGTGTTGCTTCTTCAGCATTCTTATGGTTCTTTCTCTTGAATGAGTTGAGTGTGTAAATGGCTGACCTGAACCATTTTAAAAAGTTACTGGCTGTTTTCAATACTTAGTGTTTGAAGAAAAAGAAGAAAACACAGCATTGATCATATTGTTATCATTCTTGTGCCATTGCTTGGTTTACGCTTTTGTTTATTGTTTAGTAGTGTATGGTTAACTTTTATTTATTATCTCTCTGTGTTCCCCACCCCTTGGATAATTTACTGCCACCTTCCGTTCCTACGGTCTCAGGAGCCGGATGCAAGTGTTGCAGGAACCGCCCTCTGTAGGTTTACGATCTAGATAATCTCCCTTTCTCTTCCCGTATCTGTATCTGGCATACCGATCTCCTGTTCGTAGAGGGCAGGAGAGAGGAGCCGTCAACCTGGTGATTTTTTTTTTTTTTTTTTGTCCCTTCAAGTGTGTCGCTAACTATCTGGCATTGATTGCCAATTGCGGTTTTATTTGTGTCCCATATCCCTGAATTCCTGTTTCATTGTTTTTTTTCTATCTTTTTGTTGGTTGGGTTTGATAATACTTAGTCTCTTGAAGAGTGATTGTCGTTAATGTTTGAAAAAATATCTTTTTGGAATATGTATATAGTGTAGTGGACAAAGGTTTCAGTTCAAAACTTTTTGGCTTGTGATAGCAATTGTTTTTTTGTTTGTCTTTTTAATACACTTAAAAAAAAAAAAATCCTCATTCTCTCTTCCATTCCACAGTTCCTTCTTTCTCTCTTCTCCATTCTTTCATCAACATGATCTTTCTCTTTGCTGTACATTTCCGGATGCAAATACCACATATTTTTGTTATTAATCATATCTGAACATGCTTGACAAAATGTAGTAAATAATCCGTGAAACATATAAGAAATGAGTTATCTCTTTTTTTCGGTTTGATTGGATTTGAGTGAGAGTTCAGTGTATGCCGAGGAAAGGTTTTTTTCTTTTTGTTGGATATGCACACACATACCCAAACAACCAAAAATCACTAAGCACCATCCTCTGAGTTCTTACAAACTACAAGCACATAAAGGCAACCAAACACACCCGCTCACTCCACTCACACTCCTCCCTCCCCTCCCTCCCCACCCACACCCCCACTTTCTCTCTTCTTATGAATTATCACTTATACAATATACATAATTATACAATTTATAATGTTTTCTCTGAGTGGTACCATGCGATAGCTGTTGTATATAACGCATAACATGATTATGTTCACTGCAATGATCCTTCAAAATATAGATTTAAACAGACTTAAGCATTTCCCAGCTGAGTGTACACACCAGCACCGAAATCCCGTCCGTCTGTGTAGTCATTTTTCTTTAACAATCAAAAGAAAGTTAATTATATCCTCTTAAGCCCGCTATCAATATGACATCGCTACACCACAGCCGCTCCCCGCCGACCAACCAACAAGCCAACCTACCAGCTAAGTTGCCGATCAGCCCACGGGTCCCAGCTGTGGTATCGCCATGCCAGACAAGCAGCGGGCCACAGGCTACAACCACACTCAATGATATTTGAATACCATGTGGAATTACCCACACATCCTGACATATCCTCTCATGCACGTATTAAATCCAGGTATCTTCTGATTTTGATTATCAATTTTCAAATAATACTTCATAATTGATCCCGTTAGTGTTAAATTTGAGCAGATTCAATGTACAGTTGCTATGTATTTTTCAAGATTATATCTTCTCTTTAGTATTTTTAGAAATACTGTTATTGAAGGCTTACATTTGTTTATTTTACAGCTAAAAATTTAGTGTTTGGCTATCAGTATTATAAGATCGAATGTTGCATCAGTTGTG
The DNA here is from genome assembly GCA_016801955.1 of Conus betulinus. Taxonomy (NCBI): domain Eukaryota; kingdom Metazoa; phylum Mollusca; class Gastropoda; order Neogastropoda; family Conidae; genus Conus; species Conus betulinus. The sequence goes on along the minus strand of JADBJO010011537.1, from coordinate 39,090 downwards.
GAATTGTCAACTGCTCCAAATATTATTGTGTTTTCAGTCCGAGACAGATTATTCGCTATTAAACACTTTCCTTTTATTAATTCTTGCAATGATTTCCAGAATTCATTGACATGTATGCATCTCCAGAACATATGTTCAATGCTGTTTTTTTCCTCTTAACAGAAATTACAGTTATAACTTTCTACTATTCCCATTTCTTTCTAAAGCATTTCCTCCAAGGTATCTGTCTAATCAGCTTCTCCGTCCATTTTGCACAACAGTTTGGTTCCAGTTATCTTTTACTGTAACTCTGTAATAAGTTTGGAACCTTTATCTACAGAATATATTTTCTTTAGTGCTGTGTTGCACAACAGTTTGGTTCCCAGTTATCTTTTACTATAACTCAGTAATAAGTTTTGGAACATTTATCTGCAGAATATTTTCTTTAGTGCTGTGTTGACTTCTGCTTCAATGTTATCTTTTATCTCACTCTCGAACCCTTGTTCTCTGATGTATCGTTTAATGGATAACATACATCCACCATAAGATAGGAAATCTATTTCAATGTTATACTTTGTTCTGAATTCCTCATGGGATAGTGAATCTCCATTTGCTTTCACAAATCAGATACTCTAAATACATTTCTGTTGTTCCAGTTTTTTTGTGTTTTATTAGCTTATTTCCTATTTTAATATGTTCATTGTAAAGAATTGGTTCTGCAAGTAGTTCTCTAGCATTTTCTGGTTTTATTTTGTAGTAGAACTGCTTATACGACATGAATACATGTTTCCAGAAAACATTGTCTCGAGTGGTGATGCACAGATGATTTGGAGAGTACTTCCCAATGTTCTCAATAATTGGGTATGAAAAAATCAACATATCTCTCCATCTGTGTGTTGTTTGTCTCAGTTTTTTTTTTTTATCCATGTTAATTTTAATGCAGTGATCAGAGCATTTATGTCAGGTAGATTCAACCCACCATCATGTACATCTTTAATAACTTTTTCGACTAATTCTGTCTTGTTTTTTTTATTCCATACAAACCAGTAACATAAGTCTTGTAATTCTTTAATAATTTGTCGGGTGGATTTGGAAGCATCAACCATTGTAAAGTTAGTTTTGACAGAATTAATGATTTTAAGACAGCAATTCTTCCTAAAGCGGTAATGATTCTCTAAAGCCAAATTTTAATAGTGCCTTCACTTCTATCATTCTATTTTTTGTAGTTTCTTTTTTCCTACGTGTTAAGTCCTGAGTAAACCAAATTCCTAATATTTTGAATTCTTTTGGATTCCAAATCATCTTTAAATGTTCCATATATCTTATTTCACTATGCTTTTTGTCTTCTTTAAATGTTCCATATATCTTATTTCACTATGCTTTTGTCTTCCAGCCAGATTACTTGTGTTTTGTCTTTGTTTAAGAATAAACCTGATTTTTTCCCAAACCTATCGAGAATCTCGATAGATTTTTTTCAAATGATTTCTTATTCCCTGTGTTTATCAGTTGAGTGTCGTCGGCAAATTGTGATATCTTGTGTGTTCTTTCTCCCCGATTTGTATACCTTCAATACTATTTTCTTTGATCATTATGGATAATATTTCTGCACATAATACGAAGATATATGGTGAAACTGGATCTCCTTGGCTACAACCCCTTTCTATTGAGAACCATGATGATGTTTGGCCATTTACGATAACAGCAGACTTAACGTTTTTGTAGAATACTTCTATCCATTTACATATATCTTTACCTAAACCTACTGCCTCTAGCACTTTGTGCATAAAATCCCAATCTAACGAGTCGAACGCCTTCTCGAAGTCTAAATTAATTAGCATCCCTGGGATATTTTTTTTGTTGAAATGGTGTATTCTATCATAGATTAACCTAATGTTACTACCTATGTATCTGTTTGGGACAAATCCTGTCTGGTCTTCACTAATCAATGATGGAAGGACCTTTTTAATTCTGTTAGCAATACACAAGCGGAGCCAATTTTGTATATGAGGTTTAAAAGTGAAATAGGTCTCCAGTTTTTTTTTAATATTCTTTTGGTTTTCCTTTTTAGGGTATACAGATTATAATGCCTTCTTTCTGGGTTTTTGACAGTTCGCCTTCTCTGAAACTTTCATTTAGAGCTCGGGTTACAAACAAGCCGATTTGTTTCCAAAAACATTTGAAAAACTCAGCTCAAAACCCATCCGATCCAGGGCATTTTCCATTCTTCATATTTTTCAATGCAATCCCTGCTTCTATTGTTATTTCTCCTTGTAATGATTTAGTCTGTTTTTCTGTTAGTTTCGGTATCTTATTCACCAAATCTTCAACATTGCATTTCACAGTTCATCTTTTTTTGGTATAGATCCTAATAAAAATGTTTTACTGTAACTTTTCTGTCTTCTGATTTGTCCAGTTTATTACCTTGTCCACCAAGTAGTTTTACAATTTGTTTGCTAATAAAGTTACGCTTTTCTAAACTGCAGAAATAGTTACTAACCTTTTCCCCATCTGCAACCCATCTTGCTTTTGATCTTAGTAGTACACAATTTATAACTTTTTCTCTTAGTAATATCAGTTCTCTATTACTCTATTCAATTGTCTTCAAATCCTCTTCTGATTTGAATTCTTTACTCTCAATATCTTTAATAGTTTGCATAAGGCTGTTTTCTTTACATTGTGGTTCTCTTTCTTAATTGTGGCATACTGGATAGACTTTTTTTTTTTCATATCTTCATTAGTAAGAAAGTCAAGAAAGACCCAATCAGACACTGTTAGTTTAGGGTCTGAGCTGTTCGACTGGTTTTCATCTTGGCTATTGTTAATATTAATATCATTCCCCTCATCTTTATCTGTGTATTCCTCTGTTATTTCTTTATTAGATTATTTATTCCGTCACATATTCTTCATCTTTTAGTAATGATGTATTAAATTTCCAAAGAGTTTTGTGTTTAGTCTTCTTTCCGAAAGAAGCTTTAATGTAATTAGTGAATGGTCAGATCTATAGCCTGGTAAAACGTCAGCATCTTCAAAATACCAGATTAAATATTATGACAGAAGGAAGAAGTCTAGCCTACTTTGTTGCAAGGGGGTAAGTCTACGCCATGTGTATCTCCTACAATCCGGGTTGTTTTCTCTCCATATATCTGCTAATGACAAATCTTGGATCATATCCCTCAACTGCTTTTTTTAGCTTTTGGGTATTTATATGTTTATATCATTGTAACAATCAATTTCCTGTTCTAGTACCATATTAGATTCCCCCACCACAATAACGTTGCTATTTTTGTACGTTTTAATCCTATTTGTGAGTTCCTCATAAAATGCTGGGTCATCTTTGTTTGGTCCATATACACTTACTAGCAACAGTCCCTTTTCATTTGTTGTAAATGATACGATGATAAAGTTACCCTGCATGTCTGTTTCCACCTTATTTATTTTGAATTCGAAATTATTGTTAAATAGTATTGCTACTCCTCGAGCATTAGATCTGTATGAGGAGAAAAAGCAGCCATACCCCCATTCCGCTTTAATACGCTTTTCCGTATCTTTTTTCAAAATGAGTATCTTGTAGGCAATATAAAGAGTATTGTTTTTTTTTTTTCTTAAACAGTGAAATATATATCTCTTCTTTTCTGATAATTCCCTAGACCTTGACAGTTTAATGATGAAATTGTTAACATGTTGTGATAGCAATTGTTTGTGTTTAATCCACCAGTGTTTGTGTCCGGTTGGACAGGACATTACTTCATATTTTCATAATGGCACAGAAGGCTAAGGAAGAAAGTCCTGTTGTGTTCTCTATTGATGAGAACAAAGTTTTTGTTAAATATTCACAACCAGGTAAGGAATGTGGTCTGGACAGAGAAGATCTGTTGCCCTTTATAGGTAAATGCATTGCTCAAGGTATGGAAAGAGAGAAAAGAATCAAAATGAAAAGAATGCAGGAAGAAGAAATAACTAAAAGAGAGTACGAACGAATGCAAGAAGAAACTAAAAGAGAGTACGAATGAATGCAAGAAGAAACTGAAAGAGAGTACAAGCGAATGAAAGAGGATACTAAAAGAGAACAGATACAAGAAGAAACAAAAGTATGCAGGAGGAAACTAAAGAATTCAGCTAAGAGAGATAGAGGAAACTAAAGATACAGTTACAAATAACTTCTCAGTAAGGTGCAGTCTCAGGTCAGAATAATGACAGTCAGAGTTCTGGTTTTCCCAGGTTTAACGCTCCTCGCCCTACTTTTCCTAAGTTGCCCCCTTTTAAGAAAAAAAACTGATGATATAGATAGTTATTTGTTTCGTTTTGAAACTCATGCTCGTTCCTTAGGTTGGTCAGAGAATTATGGGTAACATACCTGTCTGCATTGCTTGAGGGTTCTGCTTTAACTCTCTATCACAGTCTCGCTAAAAATAAGGTTGTTTCTTATGAGCTTTTGAAAGAGAGCTTGCTGAAAAAAGATTCCATGTACTCCAGATGGTTTTCATAAGCGATTTTTTTTTTTTAGGCTAAGCCTAGCTCAGATAAGCCTTTCGATACCTTTGCAGTTGAACTTAGGCGTTTGTTTGACCGTTGGGGTCTCTTTGTCAAAAAGTGATAAGTCTTTTGAATGTCTGGTGGATCTTATCTTGCTTGAGCAGTTTTTGGAGTGTGTCTCTAAGGACTTGACTACTTTTTTGTGCGAAAGGATGTGAAAACTTTTGATGAAATGATCAAGTCTGCAGAGTCATACAGACGTGCTCATCCCACTAAGGTGCTTTCTAGGAAAGCTGATGTAAACATTTTTGCTTCTGTTGGGTACAGAACTCCTGGTCAATTTAATAGAAATCCATATCCCAGTCAGTCAGATATAACTCCATACCGTGGTCAGTCTGACAGAGGAAACAGATACTCTGCTTTTCAAAACAGGGGCCACTACTCTGCTTCCTCAGCTGATCGTAGAAGTAACTTTGGTGGTAGCTCTTATTGCGGTCGTGGTAACCATCAGAGCTGTGGTTACTCAGCTGGTCGTGGAAATAATTTTGGTGGTAGCCGTTATCGTGGTCGTGGCGGCCGTCATACCTCTGGCAGTAAGAATTCCTCAGGTAGTGCTTCTGATCAGTTTGCAAGTGTTGTGTATTTTTTTGTGTAAAAAGACAGGACATGTAGGTGCTAGGTGTCCATGGAAATCAAGTAGAAACCATTGTAGAATTTGTACCATAGCGACCCAGATAAGTGTCCTTTTGTGGATAGTAACTCTACTGTTGTCGAGAACTCAGCTGACAGCAAACAGTCCAGTGCTGGTTGTTCTGTTCTTGATACTCCTTTTGCTTGTCTAGCTGCTGGACAGTTTACAGGCAAATTACATTTAGAGTCCGGTTCTGTGAATGGTACTTGGAGTTCTGTTCTGCGTGATACTGGTGTTACCATTTGTGGCGTTCTCCAACAGTTAGTTTCTGACACTCAGATGTTAGGAATCACAGTGAAGTGTTTTTCTTTTGATGGTCGTGTGGATGGGTTTCCACTGGCTACAGTTTCAGTCAGTTGTCCTTATTTTGTGGGCGATTTAACTTGTGTCTTGGATAGCCCTGTGCAGATCTCATCGTGGGTAATGTTCCTGGAGTTTCTGTGAGTGGTGAGTCCGTGATGTATCTGTTGAACCTTTCTTTCCAGCTGCCATTACGAGGGCTAGAGCTAAACATGTTGTGGACAAAAAGCCTTTGTGTCAGATCCCTGATGATCTGAACATTTCGCGTTCTGATCTTGTTGAAAAACAGAAGGGTGAGTCATTGAAGTCTTGTTTTCAGTTAGCGTCTTCTGATGTGTGCTGTGTCTACTTCTGATGTTGTTGTACCTACAGTTGTTCTTTCACGAGGTACTTCAGTGCCTGGGTCAGAGATAGCACCTTTGGCTTGTGAGCAGGAACAGGTTTCTCTTGAGTGTTCTCCAGGAGTTGGCCTTTCTGTGGATCCCTCTCCAGAGTCTGTTTGAACTGTTCGTGGAGTGGCTTGTACAGTTGGTGTCGTCCAGGACTGTGATGACGCTTTACCCATTCACACTAGATGTCCGTTCAGTACAGTTTGATTATACTTTGTCTGACAGCAATTCCAGGGAGTTGCGTGCAGTCTTTGATGATTTTCAGGACATTTTTACTCCTCAACCAGGTTCTTTCTCAGGTGATTGGTACTCTTAGAGATCCCTCTTACAACAGATGTCCCTGTTAGAAGAAGTGTTACGACATCCCCTTTTCTGCGAAAGAGAGGTTGTTGAGAGAGAGATTGGTATCATGTTGAATCTTGGTATCATTGAGCCATCGAATAGTCTGTATGCATCTCCAGTTGTGTTCACCAGGAAGAAAGACTGTACGTGTCGTTTCTGCATTGATTTCAGGTCTTTGAATAAGACTATCGCCTTTGATGCTGAACCTATTCCTGATGTTGAGTTTTTTTGCAAGGTTAGCTGATGCTCAATTTTCCACAAAGATAGATCTTGCAAAAGGATACTGGCAGATTGTGGTTATGCCTACGGGTTGTGGTTAAACCAAGGGGCTTTACAACACATATAGGTCTATTCTAGTTTGTCAGGATGCCTTTCGGACTTGTGTCGGCTCCTGCAGTGTTTGCAGGTATGATGCGTATGCTGGCATTAGATAGCTTTTGCCATCAATGTTTTGACGATATTCTTGTGTACAGTATGTCATGTGATACTTACCTTGAACATGTGAAGGGTGTGCTCTCTTGCCTGAGGTCTTTCAACCTTACAGCTCGTCCTTCGAAGATCGAGGCAGGCTTCTTTCGTTCACTTGAGTTTCTTGGAAGTGAGTTTCCTTGTGTGAACTGTAATTTTCTGGTGCTGTTTTGATGTGTGATTTCTAGGTTTGTGTATTCCGCTGTTTGTTTACTTCTCCCAAAAAACAATTCGGTCTTTTTTTTCTTTTTTTTTTTTTTGAGGAGGGGGGGGGGGGGGGGGGGGGGGGGGGGGGGGGGGGGGGGGGGGGGGGGGGGGGGGGGGGGGGGGGGGGGGGGGGGGGGGGGGTTGTGACGTCAACGTAAAAAAAAAGTATTATGACGTCAAGGTAAAAAATTAGGTAACCACGTGACGAAAATAATAATATATGACGGGACGATGAGCAAGAACTAACGGCCGAGGCTTTGGTGTCCAGCATACTTTAATTTGTTATATTCGTCGTTTTCTCCGTAGTGTTACTATGTGGAGAGGCTGACTTTCAAGTCAATAGTGCGTCGAAGTTCACTGTGTATGTGCGATACTTCTGATGACGGGTACCAGCGAGACCTGTACCAGGAAATTTATTTGTTATAACAAATTTTGTGAATGCTGTGTCGCTGAGAGTGACCGTTGAAACTCCTGCAGGAATATTTATGTGCTCTAATTGTACCACCACATGTGTGTCGGTGGGCTGAGTTTGTGATGTGAACATTTGATATTAATACACGGAGAAACTAATTTTTGTTTTAGATCAACAGTACGACGGTTTGTTGTGTTCTATCGGACTTTGCTAAATTGTGTTCGCCGGTGATTCAATATGGTTTACTGTGTCTAATTTTTGTTTTAGATCAACAATACGTCGAAGTTTGTTGTGTTCTATGGGACTTTGCTGAGTTTGTGTTCGCCGGTGATTCACTACGGTTTACTGCGCCTTGTGAATCTGCGGTTCTTCTTCTGATAGTTCGACGTGATTTATTGTGTTTGCCGAGTGGGAGACCCTGCTTCTTCTTCGTCGTCGTCTGTGTTTGTGAGCAGCTTTGCTTGCCGTGTGGGGACCCTGTTTTATTCTTCTTGGTTCATCGTTGTTGCTGTAGCCTACCTAGAAAGATTCAAGTCGTCAGTGCTCGTGAGCGGCTCTGCTTGACGTGTGGCGACCCTGGTTCTATTTTTCATCTGGTAGTTCAACGTGATCTTTTTTTGTGTGTGTCTTGTGAACAGTGTCCTTTTTAGATTCAAATATCGTTGTATATGTGAGTGGCTGTGCTTGCCGAGTGGAGATCCTGCTTCATCTTCTGTGTCTTCTATTAATGCTATAGACTTTGGCTTGGACACTGTGCAGCCGAATGTGTTGACTGTATTTGTGGGACACTTTGGACGGCGCCGGCACGATCTGTTAGTTCTATAGAGATATGTAATATGATGCGCTGATATCTGATGGTTGACGTTTCCTATGTATTGATATCTTGATCTATATGCTATGCAGTGGCATGTATTTTTTTGCACCAATTCACATTAATGTATGATTTGATGGTTCAGGCAGCATATAAAGAAAAAAAAAACTAACTCGCCTGGCTATCCATGTTCGTATGGTGTGTGTGTGTGTGTGTGTGTGTGTGTGTGTGTAGGGAATAATCATTACACGCATCCAAACTTTTGGCAGCGAGAGTCTGACAGTAAAACGCGCACCGCGCACCATCCGTAGCACCTATGTTTCATCCATCATCATTTGTTCCTTCCATACATCCATATTCATGTTCTATCCGTCCTTCCATCCATCTACATTCCATTTATATGTCCACATTTCTTTCATTCGCACGTTCATAACATATTACACATCCATTTATCCATCCACATTCCACCCCATACAAATACCATCTATCTCATCTTTCCGCTCATCAGTAACTGTCACATTTTTTCTTCTTTTTTTTTTTTTTTTTTTTTTTCCTTCTTGAGATTGCACAGCAGGTGAGGAACGTTTGATTTGGTCGCTACGCTCGTCGAAGGTTGCGCCGCCATCTTTGCAAGCGAGACAAAGCGCTGGCTGGTCATCCA
>JADBJO010011537.1:22857-25357 GCA_016801955.1 Conus betulinus | reverse complement strand
CATACACGTTCAGAAGCATACAAGACAGGATAGGACGTGGCAGAATATAATCTAACATTCATTCAATAAACAGGCTCTTAGAATGTACACGCGAATTAATTTGACTACAAATTAAAAAAAAAAAACAACATTCTTGGGAATTCTAACTTTCAACGAAGACCTTCTATGTGTAGACTAATAAAAACAGATACACAAAAACACAGAAGTCACATACCTTTATACCATGATCACTGTGGTCAGGCCCGAAGGCCGAGAGACCTAGCAACTCCTTGACTCAACTAGAGGATGCCAGGAAGGAGAAAGGTAGGAAGTTGATTTCTTTAGTTTATATAGCTTTTGTCCAAGTCTGAATTGAGTAACTGTGAAGCGTGACTCGTCTTTGACACCGTGAGAGAACGCCAGGCACTGGACATTACCAAGGTCTGGTTTTCATTACTTACCAACTGCTCGGGGATGGGGGGGAGGGGGGGGGGGGGGCGTGGCAATGTGAGGGATGGGATGAGTGGGGTGAGGGGAGCAGGAGAGGGGACCTAGCTGTCAATGCATCCGGGTAGTTTTAATGACCGGATGTACTGCTTGTGGAGAGGGGGAGAGAGGGGCTTAGAGTGTCTCTCAGACCGACACTTCCGCATCACGCTTAGATCAAGACGATTTCTTTAGGATACGGGGATGGCTCTACAAGGGATCGCACGTGTGAACGGCTGGGGGCGCGCGCGCGTGTGTGTGTGTGTGTGTGTGTGTGTGTGTGCGTGCGTGCGTGTGTGTGTGTGTGTGTGTGTGTGTGTGTGTGTGTGTGTGTGTGTGTGTGACTGTGATAATTGCTCCCGCTTCCCCTAAAAATGTCCTCATTTTTGCAATAAACGATAAGAAGGGAAGGGCCGGACTATTTCTAAAATAAGGTTGTGACGTCATATTTCAGTACAGGAATGGCATACGATCGGGATATTTGGAGTTAGGGAATGTTAGACGCCTTTAGTCATGCATAAAATTATTTGAAAGCTGAATAGAGACTGCATTGCACATAGTTGTAGCCAGCATTACAATTTGTCACACGCACATGAGTCCATTTTCTCTGGGAGGATAAGTAGTAATATGTCACTGCATTTCATTTGTCACTTAGAAGCAAGAGTCATGTCACATATGGGGAAAGTGTCACAGCACAGCATTGAGTCACAGTGTGATCGACATTTTGTTGCAGATTAGGTACAGTTTTCTAGAACAGTTTCACACGCCATTTAGCGCAACTTATGTGCAGCGTTGAGAGGAATGGTTAAAATTTGGAGCATCCCAAGCGTATAGTCACTGTGTAAGCAGATATGTCGATCGAATATTGTGGTGCAGAAGTAAGTAGTGGATGGAAGAACGTGCGGTGTTATGATGTCAACACACACGTCGTCCTCACGTGAAGTGACGGCCTGTCCATCGGTGAGAGTCAGATGGTGTTATGATGTCACACCACATGTCGTCCTCACAGTGAAGTGACGGTCTGTCCATCAATGAGGGTCAGATGGCGTTATGATGTCACCACATGTCGTCCTCACAGTGAAGTGACGGCCTGTCCATCGGTGAGGGTCAGATGGCGTTATGATGTCACACACACGTCGTCCTCACAGTGAAGTGACGGCCTGTCCATCGGTGAGGGTCAGATGGCGAATACTGCCACATCAGGCATGATGGCCTGGAATCACGTTGTGGGGAGACTGCCCACAGCGGGGAGGGTGATCACTTTGCAGACAGTCTGGCGTAATGCTTGCCGGTGCTCAACACGGGAGGTATACAGGTGCTTTCCCACCACCTTGGTCGGAAAAGGTGATCCCGTACCCACAGCTGGGCAATATGATGTACACAACGGATATTGTGACATAGTATGTATGCTATTTAGCTGATGTGTGTGCAATGCATTATCTCGTAGGAATGGGGGATGGGAGATGAACCGAATGGAGAGATAGAGAACTATAAAGTGCAATCGCATGCCATCCGTGTTCAGTTATATGTAGCAAGCGTACATTCAAAACAAAATGAGCTACAGAATCGTAAAATAATGTCAAAGTTGCAAACATGCAAGGCAAAGAGACATGAATTCCAACATATAGCTCACTCAACACTGCAAAATATTAGAGAAAGGCAAACAGTAAAACCTTCGGTAAAAACATAAACACGTCATTCGACATTCAAAATAAGACGAACTAGTGATAAGTAAACCCTGAAATAAAAGAGGAAAAAACAAAAAAGAACCCAGCACTGAGAGGGACATAGTATGCATCAATGGCTGCATGCCGATGTGACCACATGTCGTTGTGACCACGTGTTGTTGTGACCAAGTGTCGTTGTGACCAAGTGCCGTTGTGACCACGTGCCCTTGTGATCAAATGTCGCTGTGATCTTGTCCTTTTTGATTTGGTCATTACGACATATGGTCACAACGACACTTGGTCACAACGACACTTGGTCACAACGACAACGACACTTGGTCACAACGACACTTGGTCACAACGACACT
>JADBJO010011537.1:15000-21701 GCA_016801955.1 Conus betulinus | reverse complement strand
TTGTTTTTCTGTCCCTATAGTCTCTCGATAGATCTCTCCTCTATGATTTCTCTTAGTCTATCTCTCTCTCTCATCTCTCTCTCTCCCCTGTGATGTTGTTTGTGTGTGTTTGTGTGTGGTTCCGTCGTTGGCGCCTGCGCGCTCGCGCGCGTGTGTGTTCGTTTTATCATACCTGCGGCTGTTGTCAGTCCGGGACATATCGTGCGTCCGGGACACGCGTTCTGGTGCGTGTGCGTGCCGCGCGTGCGTGTGTGGTGTGGTGTGTGTTGTGTGTGTGTTTGTGTGTGTGTGTGTGCCATACCTGCGTGCTGTTGTCACGTATACACACACACAAACACACACACACGCACACACACACACACAAACACCAGCACGCACGTATGAATACCACACACACACACACACACACACACACAACACACACACCACTCCAACACACACACACACAACACACACACACACACACACACCACGCACACACACACGCACAGACACGCGGTCCGGAGGCACGCGCACGCGCGCGCGCGCGGCGCACACACACACACACGCGCGCCCACAAAAATAACCTTATACGCGCGCACACACACACACACACACACACACACACACACACATATACATACCACGCGCGCGCGCGTGCGCGCACGCGCGCACGCCGGCAGACAAAAAGGCAGACGTCAAGACAGAAGAATTAGTGGACTGCACGTGAAATAAGTGCTTCTGGGTGGTTGTCGTGTCGTGTGATTTTCAGTCGTCCAATCAGCGTTTGCTTTTCTGAACTCACGACAAAATCTGTTCAGTTCAACGTCACTGGAGGGCACCATTTTGCAAGGCATGCTGGCGAGGACTGGAACGGTGAGTGAGTGAACGATTTTTTTTTTAAATTGTGCTTTTTTGAGGTAGACAATACATAATCCACCTTTTTTTTTTTTTTTTTTTTCTTTTTTTTTTCTAAACCTAAGTTTTAGCCAGCCCAACCCCCTTTTTCAAACCACTTTCACATAACTGTTCTTTGAAAGAGAACTTTTCCCCCCTCGTGAAATAAAAAGTCGAAGTTGTTGAAAATTCCGACTTGTCCGTTTATTAGACATTTCAGCGTGTTTCTAATCAGGGCATATCCTTTTGTACACCCCTCCTTCTCGTAAAGAAGGGCTTATATTTACTACAAGTATTTGAGGCTGTTTGTTTAATGCCACTGAACATGCTGTTGTCATGTACAAGTGCCGTCCCTACTGAAAGATGTTAGACGGAAAGAAGCGTTGTCATGTACAAGGGGGGGGGGGGGGGTCCCAACTGTTAAAAAGATGGGGGGGGGGGGGGGGCGGGGGGGGGGGGGGGGGGGGGGGGGGGGGGGGGGGGGGGGGGAAAGAAAATGTCTGTGATCAAATTCAGCCTGATTTTCGAAGAAAAGATGAACATGACGGAAAGAAATATTCGGATGCGAGTTAGTGTCGAAGGTAAGGGGCCAGTAACCTTTGTGGGAGGAAAGAAGAAAGAAAGAAAAGAAAGAGGGTGACCCGTAACTATGTGCGAATGTGACTTCCAGGAATCCAAGAAAACCGGATCAAATGCTTAAGACTTGTGCGTTTGAGTCTAACCTCTGGTCAGCTCTCAGGCTCGTAGAATTCCCCCCCCCCCCCCCCCCCCCCCACACACACACACACACACACTCCTTTTTATCCTTTCCTGCACACACACCTCTCCATACAGCAGTAAGAATGTTCAAATTTTGATAATAAAATTGAGGAGTTGTGTATCTCTGTTTTTTAGGTGTATATTCACAAACATGAATAAACTTTTTTCTTAAAATCCTAGTTATCCTACGAATCAGGAGAGAGGTAAGGGGGGGGGGGGGGGGGGGGGGGGGGGGGGGGGGGGGGGGTATCCTTCTCATTATCGGCCCCAGCCCATTCCGTTCAATTCACTCTTGCTCGTTCCCACATCCTTCCTCCACCCCCATCCTCACCTCACATTTTCTACGTTTTCTCTTGATTTAAATTTATGGTAAATTCAACCTCCCCCACCGTCTCGACTTCCCGGTCTCCACAGCCACCCTTCCAAACACACTAATTCTGCCAGCACCCCCTCCCCCGCACCTTAGCTTAATCGTGCGAGATAGGAGAGAGAGATGAAAGGTAGCCTACTTCTTTCCTTTCCCAACTCTCCTCCCTCTCCAGTTCCCCCCATGCCCCTTGGCGCTGCACTTCCTCCGTCCACCCCCACCCCACCCCCACTCTTGCTCTCTTCACTGCTGTAAATCTAATCGGTGGAAGTGTCAGACTGATATTTTCTTTTTTCCGCCTTCAAATTTAGATGTAGATGTCTGAAACCTCGATACTGAAACTGAGCATCAGCTACCAATGCCAAACGGTTTATCTTGATAGTTTGGTACCAGCAGTTTAGTCCAGAATCTAATGGCCCTTCGCTAATATTGAATGTAACCTGATTTTGTGGGTGGACCTGGTCAGTTGACCGTGTATACTGATTCGAACCTGATTTCTATCAAAGGCCATATCCGTATGTATCCCTGTCACAGAAGTTCTACACAGTTTATCTGTTGAAGGACAGAAGCTTGAATTCTGAAAGCATTACTTTCCCGTCTCAGTGAAATGTCTTGTTTTTTTTTTTTTTCGGAGGTGCACCAGGATATAGCCATAAACTCGGGCTTGCGGAATACCTTTCTCTTCCCTCATTTGATGCCTGAAAATGGTAAGCATTGATTATTTTAAGTGATTGTTATAAGTTTACTTTAATCTGGAAAGAAGAAAGCGCGCACACACACACACGAAACTCTCCAAGTGTCCGAATGAAATGTCAAGCGGACCAGAAGAGGGGTTAGAAAGGTAATCTCAATCCGATACACACCAAACACCTCATCCCCACGTACCCCAACTTCATTCAAATTCATTCTTTCCCCTACACGTTTTGCTAATTTAGAAATCCAACGTTCGAAACCGAAAAACGGAATGAAACTAACGGAATGATACCCATACCCCCCCCCCCCCCCCCTCCCTCTCTCTCTCTCTCTCTCCAAGGTATGAATTTTGATCGGAAGGGGAGAGAACTGACCGTTTAGGACAGTTTGAAAGGTTGCCACCGTCCCGTTTAGTCACCATCATGCCAGGGCACCAACCCGTAATGTTGCCCCCCCCCCCCCCCCCCCCCCCTGTCAACCCCTATGTCGCCTCTCTCTCCCCTCGCTGTCTCTCTCTCTCTCTCGCACTCGCACACAATTCTCTCTCTCTCTCTCTCTCTCTCACTCTCTCTCTCTCTCTCTCTCTCTCTCTCTCTCTCTCGCTCCAAATAACCAACCCGCAATGTTGCTGTCCCGTTCTGTCGTCGGCCCACTATGATGCCCCCATCCTTTCACACACACACACACACACACACACACATGTCTGATTTACGGGCATATCTTTTCACAATCTCTATTCGTTTAAGTCCATCTCTCTGTCTTTCAGTCTCCCACCCTCCACCCTCTCTCTCTCTCTCTCTCTCTCTCTCTCTCTCTCTCTCATTTTTTTCTCTCGCTCCCAGTTTCCCTTTGCATAGATGTCTAGATTGAACAAAGGTATATCTAACCTTTGAGCAAAAATCGCTCTCGTGAACAAGTACTGTGAAAAAAGACGTTTTTAAGTGCAATGTGGCCCAAGCGATATTCTGCCTCTGACGATTTACATGTACAGTCCCAAGTGACTGGCAGTGCGGTCACACTCTGTACATAAGCAAAGAAATCTATGAGAGTGCATCGATCGATCTCTCCTGTGCAACCTTCTAAATCAGAAACCGTTGGCAGTTTCCAGTCTCGTGTGACGTGTTGGTCTCCTTCGGACTAAAACCATTCCATGTACCCAGACAACTTGCTGTTCAGTTTTCTTTCCGCATTCCGTTTTGACTCTTTACGTTTTCGAGCCATATTCATAATTTAAGTTACATTTCCGATTTCAAACCATGACTTGCCGCCGTTTGTGTATGATGTACCACCGTAATTCCTCATCTGTTTCCGCATTTTCCTGTCTTGTCCCCTCTTTCTCTGTCTTTTGTGCTTGTTTCCATTTCCACTTTTTTTTATGTATTATCCTCTCTCTCGATGGTATTCCCACGCTGCTCATTCCAGCAATCTCATTCACTGATACATTGTCTCGTCCTGTTGCAGTGCCGGCAGTGGCAGTCTACACTTTTCTGTGGCGTTCAGCAAGGGTGGACGATGACGCGCATCCAATTTTGAGGGCCTGAATGAAGAGGTGCACTCGCCTACTGCTCCACTTGGACAGGTAAAGACTTCTATTATTTGAAACAGACTTTAGGTCTAAGCCCGGGAAAACGTGAATTTTTGACAAATGCACACCTCAGCAGATGATACAGAATACAGAATAATGCATAAAATAGTATTGCCCGGATAGGAATTGTGTGCTTTGTTGATGACTGATGTTTGTAACGTGTAAGATACCATTAGTCAAATATTCAAGGTCCGTTTTTGCTATTGTCTATCAAATGTACGTTACTTCACACGTATTGTTAAGTGCGTTCATTTTTACTTCACCATGCTTGAACCTAAAACATGCTTAACTGCGCGAAGATCAGACGCTAAAATATGGTTTTCATCAACAGGACCAAAGATTTCCTGCATCAACGGCCGTGGAAAACGGAGACCGGGACAAGCGAACTCGGGAATACAGCTAAGTAGTCTTCTATCTTCTTTCTTCTCATCCTCTCTCGCTTTCCTTCGTTTTCTTTTCCCCAGTGTAGTGAGCCTGTTCTTTTTTCAGTCGAGTGGGCTGATGTGGGCCTCTGTTGTTCTTGAATAAAGTTTAGTACCTGGTATCAGTGTGTTCTTTCAGATTATATTGTTATCGTCATTATGTAGCGCGCCTGTCCTCGATTAGAAATCAAGCTCTAAGTGCTTTACAGTCCACACTCGTATTTACACAAGGAGCTTCCGACCTGGGTGGAGCCGAATGAAGAGCCGCCTGCTGATGCAGATCATCGTTTTCCGTCATTCAGGTGAACATCAGTCACTCAGACTTTTTTCTTACAAGGCTGAGAGTCTTTTATCCCCTCAGTTTTATGTCCACTTTCTGTGAGAAAAGTGTCTGCCCTTCCCCACCCCTCCAAGGGGCTTCATGTCCTCTGTCTGTCTAGTGAGGCTTGGGGCTTCTGTCCCTTTCCCCACCCCTCCACGGGGCTTCATGTCCTCTGTGAGGCTTGAGGCTTGCTGACTCTTTTCCATCCCTCCCACGGGGCTTCATTCCTCATGTATGAGGCTTGCTGACTCTTTTCCCATCCCTCCACGGGGCTTCATGTCTTGTCTATGAGGCTTGCTGACTCTTTTCCCATCCCTCCACATGTCCTCGGGCTTCATGTCCTCTGTCTGAGGCTTGTGTCTGACTCTTTCCCATCCCTCCACGGGGCTTTCATGTCCTCTGTCTATGAGGCTTGCTGACTGACCCCCATCCCTCCCTTCATGTCCCTCTGTCTGGAGGCTTCTGATCTTTCCCCATCCCTCCATGAGGCTTCTGTCCTCTGTCTTTGAGGCTTGCTGACTCTTTTCCCCATCCCTCCACGGGGCTTCATGTCCTCTGTCTATGAGGCTTGCTGACTCTTTTCCCATCCCTCCACGGGGCTTCATGTCCTCTGTCTATGAGGCTTGCTGACTCTTTTTCCCCCCCTCCACGGGGCTTCATGTCCTCTGTCTATGAGGCTTGCTGACTCTTTCCCCATCCCTCCTCATCCCCTCCATGGGGCTTCATGTCCTCTGTCTATGAGGCTTGCTGACTCTTTTCTTGCCTCTTTCCCATCCCTCCACGGGGCTTCATGTCCTCTGTCTATGAGGCTTGCTGACTCTTTCCCCATCCCTCCACGGGGCTTCATGTCCTCTCTATGAGGCTTGCTGACTCTTTTCCCACCACTGGATTTCATGTCTTTTGTTTTGTGTTTTTGTCCACTCTCTACCCCCCCCCCCTGGTTTTTGTGTCCCCTTTTCATGAGATTTGGTGAGCCCATCCCACGCACCCCCCCCTCCCCTCCCCTGCCCTGCGGTTTCGTGCCCTCACTCTATAAGGTTCAGCGTCTCTTTACCCCCAGAGTTTCGTGTGCTCTTTCTATAAGGATCGGTTTCTCTTCTATCCCCCCCCCCCCCCCCCCCCCCCCCCCCCCCCCGTGTCCTATGTCTACAGGATTCAGCCTCTCTTGATCCCTCCACAAGATTTCTTGTCCTCTTTCTACAATATTCTGTGTCTTTCACAACTACAGCGTTTTGTGTGTCCTCGTTCTATAAGTTCAGTGTCTATGCCTCCACACCACCCCCCCCTCCTCGGTTCCATGTCATCTTTCGATGTTTCTTTTCCCCGGGCGGTTGCGACTGACTCCCTTTATATGAGGTTCGGTGTCTCTTTTTCCCCCCGTGACATGGTTTTGTATCCTTTATTAGGGTTCATTGTTTTTTTTTTTTTTCGCCCATTCAGGATTACATGTTCTTTCTTCAAGGTTCGGTGTCTCTCATTCCCTGTGGCATTGTTTCGTTTCTATCTGTAAAGCACGGTGTATCTTCCTCACCACCTTTCCAGGGTATCTAGTCTTTTTTAATAAGGTTTGGTGTCGATCCTCTCTCTCACCCCCACTCCAGGCTTTTTTTTTTCTGTAAGGATCGGTGTGTCCACCCCCTCTCCCGGATTTCCTATCCTTTTTTTTAAAAGTTCACC
>JADBJO010011537.1:0-7500 GCA_016801955.1 Conus betulinus | reverse complement strand
AAGCATCGGTGTCGTCCCCTCCCCCCCTCTCTCTTTCATGGTTTCATGTCCTTTTTCTATAAGTTCGAAGTCTCCCCCCATCCACCCCACACACCACCAGGTTTTGGAGACCTTTCTACAAACGTTCTGTGCTCCCCCCCCCCCCCCCCCCTCCCTGTGCCCCCTCCCCCAGTCTCCTCGAGACGATGGTCACTCAACCCCCTCCACCCAACAGGTTTTTTGTGTCTTTTATACAGGTTCGGTGTCCCCCATCCCCCCCCCCCCCCCCCCCCCCCCCCCCCCCCCCCCAATCCCCCACCAGTTTTTCACCTTTCCCTTCCGTTCTTTCTTTTAAAGTTCGGTGTCTCTTTCCCATCTTCCCCAGAGTGTTTTTTGTTCTTTTTTTCACAAGATGAGATCCCCCCCCCCCCCCCCCCCCCCCCCGGTTTCTTGTCCTATTTTTTTTTTAGGTTCGTCTTCCGCCCCCCCTCCACAGGGTTTAGTATCCTATAGGGGCTACTGTCTATAGGGGCTACTGTCTGTCCCCCCCCCCCCCCCCCCCCCCCCACTCCCAGGCTTTCGTGTCCTCTAAACGCTTAGTGCCCCCTCCTCCCCCAGGCCTTGTTTGCTAATAATCTAGGATTGCTCCCCTCCTTCCAGCCTTTCATGTCTACTCTTTATATGGCTGGGTATCTTGACCCACACAGGATTTCATGTCTTCTGTCAATAAGGTTTAGTGTTTCTCCCTCCCTGACTCCCCACCCTATGGTTCTGTGTCCTCTTTCTGTAAACATTCTTTGCCCATACCCCCCCCCCCCCCCCCCCCCCCCCCTCCTTATCCCCGCTTCGCCCACGCCTCTTTCGTATCCTCCTTGTACGAGGCTTAAGGTCTTTTACCCCTCACGGGGTTTTCTTTTTTTTCTTTCTATGAGGTTCGGTTCTCTTTGCTCAGCCACAGGGTTTCGTGTTGTTTCCCGTGAGGATTGATGTCTCTCCCCAAACCCTTTGTTTTGTGTCCTGTTCCTGTGGAAATTGGTGTCTTCCACACCTGTCTATCCCCTGCAGGGTGTCGTCGTGTCTTGTTTCTGTAAAATTCGCTGTCGCAACCACCCACCACCACTGGCTCTCTTGTATTTCTATAAGGTTCAGTCTCTTTACCCCGACCAGAATTGCATGTGCTCTTTCTAAGGTTTTCGCGTCTCTGCCCCCCCCCCCCCCCCCCCCCCCCACACACCACACACACGTCCTCGCTTCCCAGGGTTTCGTGTCATTTTTCTTCTAGGTTTGTTGTCTGTTTTCCGCTCCTGTCCACATGGTTTCTAGTCTTTCGATAAAGGTCAGTGTTTCTTTTCGCCACCTAGAGGGTTTTGTGTCCACTTTCTACATGGTTAGGTGTCTCTTTTTCTTCTCCCCAGGGTTTTGTGTTCCCTTTTAAATTTCGGTGTCTTTTTCTCTCGTAAAGGTTTCGTGTTCCTCCCACTCCACTTCCCCGCCCCCCCCCCCTCGCTCTCTGTCTCCTTCAGGGTTTCGTGTCCTCTATAAGGTTTGGTGTCTCTTTTCTTTCCAGCCCCCCCCCCCCCCCCCCCCCAACTTTCGTGTTAGCTTTCTATAAGAATCTGTCTCTCCCCACCCCTAGCCCCACGTGGTTTCTTATCCTCTTTCCATGAAGTTCTCTTTTCTCTGCGACAGGATTTTGTGTCCTCAGGGTTTAGCGCCGCCTCCTGTAATGTTTGGTCTGTCTTTTTCCACTCTTTAGGATTTTTGTGTGTCTCTTTCTATAAGGTTCGGTGTCTGTTTTCACCCCCTGCCATTGCGGTTTTGTATTGTCTTTTATAATAATTTTGGTGCATCTTTCCCTCCACCACAACCACCATCCCCCCTCCCGGAGAGTACTGTGCCCCCTCTTCCGTGAAGTTCGGAAGTTCGGTGTCATTTCCTCCTCACATACCTTCTTGTCCTGTAAGACCTCGGTGTTTTTTCCCTCCACCCATACCAGTGTTTTGTGTCCTTACTCTCAAAGACAGTGGGTGCCTCCGCCCCCCCCCCCCCCCCCCCCCCCCCCCCCCCTTACTCCCACCCCATCCAACAGTGTTTCGTGTCTTTTTTTTCTACGAGGCTTGGAGTCTCCCCACTTAACCCCCCAGGTTTCAAGACTTTCTTCTAAAAATTTTCAGTGTCTCACCACTCCAGAATTTTGTGTCCTACAATGTTCGGTATCTGTTTTGCCAGCATAAACTTTTGTGTCTTCTTTCTTGAGGTTCAGTGTCTTTCTTCCACCCGCCCCCCTCCCCCCCCCCCCTCCAGGGATTTCGTGTCTTTACATAAGAGTTTATATGTCGCAATCATCCTCCGGGTTTCGTATCTTTCTATTAGGTTCGGTGTAAACCTCCTCTCCCCCCCCCCCCCCCCCCCCCCCCCCCCCACCCCCTCCACACCCACTACCCCCCTTCTTGGTTTTCGAGATCTCTTTCAACTAAACTTAGGTGTCCCCCTTAACCCGACACCTCCCTACCCCCTTCTCCCAGGGCTTCGTAACTTCTTTCTTTAGTTTTTGGTATTTGTTTTCCCCTAAAGGATTCCGTGCCCTCTTTCTATACTGTTCAGTACATTTCTTTCCCCCACGCCACCAGGGTTTTGTGTCTTTTTTTGAGTTTCGGCAAGCTTCCCCATCCTGCCCCCCCCCCCCCCCCCCCCCCCCGGGGGGGGGGGGGGGGGGGGGGGGGTTGTGTCTTCTATCGAAAAGGTTCGGAGTCTCTCTACCCCACTCCACAAGATTTCATATACTTTTTTTTTCTGTCAGGTTCGGGTTCGTTTTTTTTTGTTAAGGTTTAGCGTCCTTCCTCTTTCGTCCACTCTAGGTTTCGAGTCCTTTCTGTAAAGATTCGATGTCTCTCCCCTGCCCTCCACCGTCTGGGGTTTCCTTTTCCTTTTTTTTACGAGGTTCGTTGCGTCCTCCTACATTCTCCCCGCCCCCCCCCCCCCCCCCCCCCCCCCCCCCCCCCTACTTATTACTTATCTTTTTCTAATAGGCATGGTTTTCTCTACTGCACCCCCCCCCCTCAAGGGTTTTGAGTCTTATTTCTGCAAGGCTCTGTATTTCTCCCTCCACCCTCCCACACCTCCCTCCAGCTTTGTAGTCCTGTTTTGTACAAAGTTCGGTGTATTTCGATTCCTTTCTTTTTATAAGTTAGCTCTATTCTCCATCCCCCCCCCCCCCCCCCCCCCCCCCCCAGCGGGTTTTGAGACCTCTTTTAAGATTCGTTGTCTTTCCCACGGTCCCCGCATCTCCGGGTTTTTCGAATTCTCTTTCTACAAGTTTTGGGTCCCAGTCCCCGCTACCCCCCCCCCCTTCTGAATTTCGTGTTTTTTTTTTTTTTTTTTTTTAGAAGGCTTGCTGTCTTCTCCACACCCACCCCCTTCCAGTGTTTTTGCTCTCTTTCTAGAAGGTTCGCTATCTCTTTCCTCCCAGAGGGTTTCGTGTCCTCTTCACATAAAGTTCGATGTCTGACCCACCGCCACCCTCCTCCACAGAGTTTTTTGTTTTTCTACGGGGGTTTAGAGTCTCCCCCCCCCCCCCCCCCCCCCCCCCCCCCCCCCCACCCCTTCGTCCACAGTTTCGTGTTCTTCTACAGTGGTTAGTTTCTTCTTTTTTCATTTTATCTCCTCTTTCACACAGTGTTGTTTTCCTTTCAACGTGTCGTGTCTTCATTACCTTAGAGTTTCTCATGGGATTACTGTCATTTTAAGGGGTAGTGCCCCTTTCAGGGTTTACCTCTCTTTTTTTTCACTGACTTTAGTGTAGGCTTTCCATCTGGTTTAGCATTTCCTTTCAGAGGGTTTTGTGTCCTTTCATACAGTTTAGTGTCCACTTTTCGTAGAACTTATCTTTTGCCATTTGTTCAGATTGGAGTCATCTTTTTATAGGGAGTTTGTCTTCCCTTTGATTTATTGTCCTTTGTTCATATGGTTTGGTGTTGTATTTTTGTTGAATCTAATGTCCTCCTTTCATACAGTTCAATGTTCTTTTTCTAAGGGTATGGTATCGTCCTTGCATAGAGTATAGTGTTTTTCGCAGCGTTTAATGTCATTTCTATTGTTTAGTGTCCTCTTTTCATAGGGCTCTGGATCCTCTTTTCGTGTAGTTGAATGTTTCCTTTTGTTTAAGAGTTTATGGTCTCCAGCGTTACAGTTTATTATTCTCTCTTAAAACGTTTTAGCGTTTTTATCCCACAGGGTGCACCGTCCTCTGTCATCACATGCAGTGACTTTTTGGTAGGGCAGTGACCTACTGGAGTTGGGTCTAGAGCATCTTTTAAATATTTTCGTCTGTATTTCAAACGGCTGTTCTGTGTAGGACAGAGATCAGTTCATGAGATTTAGAATGTCATTTCCATTGTTCAGTGCCTCATTTTCGTAGGTTTTTTAGTGTTAGGGATGCATGTGTGTGTGTGCGTGCGCGCATGCGTGCGTGTGTGTGTGTGTGTGTGTGTGTGTGTGTGCGTGTGCGCGTGTGCGCGCGCGTGCGCGTGTGTGTGTGTGTGTGTGTGTGTGTGTGTGTGTGTGTGTGTGTGTGTGTGTGTGTGTGTGTGTGTGTGCTTCCCATCTGCCGCAGAGAGAAGAACCGAACAGCTGTGCGAAGATAGTGCTGACGCTGGCTGTACCATGCTGAGTTGAGGTATAGATCTTAAGCCGGATGGGTCGGTGGTGCGCCAGGTGCCCTGTGGATCTCCAGAGGACACCCCATCTTCCGTGAGAAATCGGGTGTGACGGCAGACCAGAAGACGGCCTGTCCAGGGCTACACAGCAAAGATGACAAGGTAACACAAGAAGACAATTAGCTTACTAAGTGAAGACAATAGCTTACTCTAGAACAGTCATATTCTCATTAGGATCAAATGAAAAGAAGCTGAATGGTGTTTAACGTCGAGGTCACGCCAGGTTGACGAACACAGCAGTAAATATACTGTACAGACACATATGCATATTCCGGTCCGTTTTGTTCATAGCGACCTTTTTTTCTTATGGTGTTGCAAATGGAAAACTGTACGTTTTGATAAGGAAGTTTGTGAAATACTATAAATGTTGTTCATGATATATCTTGTTAACCGAATTATTGTTCTATGACCAGAGAACAAGAGAAAAAAACTTAAAAAATCGGAACAGATTATTAGCTTAAGTAAGTAGATAAGATTTATTTACACACAAAGTCAAGTGTTAAAGAGAAATACCAGCACATCTGTGTCAACAGGAGCAAGAACTGCTTCACTGGCTGCGGAGAGGGTGACCAGGACACGGGACTGCGCGGATCACAAGCTTCACCAGCGTATCGTCCACAGCAGTCTCTTCAGACCACCTGGTCTTTGGAGGGGCTTGGCGACTTTTGTATGGTTTAATCGTCCCCCCCCCCCCCCCTCCTCAAGGACTCCGTGTCTCTTTTTCAGTCACAGGATTCATTCACTTGGTTTACATATTTAGTGTCCCCTTCATTCAGAGTGTTCAGTAGTTTCTTTATTTGACAGGTGGTTGTGTGTTCTTTCCCAAGGTTAGTGCCCCCTTCATTCACACATGAGTGTCTCTTATTTCTCGAGGTTTGGTATGTGCTTTCTACAGCGTCCTTTTTTAATATGAGCAGCATGTGTGCTCTGGGTTGTTATGTCGGTCTTCTGTGGAACAAGGATACATCACACGAGGTACCAGAGGGAACATTTTCTGGAAGGGCGTGAAAGATTGACTCAAAGCTTTGCAGCGTGTCACATGATTCAGTGATCTGGAACATGGACGCATGTTTTCAGATAAACTGGGTCTGGCTGCAGTGCTGTTGAGGAATTTTTTTTATCCTTCCGAAATGTTTCCTAGTGCGCACCTGGTACCTCCTGGCCTGAGTATCCATAAATCCACAAAAAGTCCGGCATTATAATCACGAGTCAACATGTGGATCTTTCATAGCTATTAATGTCTTTATTTCATAGGGTGTCGTCCGTCAAATAGTCAGCAATGTTCTCCGTTCATAGATTTAGTATCATTTAGCGTTCTTTCATGGTTTTTTTTGAGGGATTAGTGTCTTTTTTCATATGATTATGATTGTGTCCTCATTTTACAGGCTTTAGCATTCTTTCGATTCGATGCGGTGTCTTGTTTTCGTAGGGTTTAGTGTCCTCCTCTCATAGAGCTTAATGTCCTTTATACAGTTTAGTTTCCAATTTTTCTATTTTTCTATGGTTAGTGTCTTCTTTCCCTCGAATTTAGTATCTGTTCATATGGTTTGGTGTTATCTTTTTATAGGTCTTGGTGGGGGATAAGCTCCAAGCAGAAGGGACGTCCTCGAATCAACACAGCCATGACGTCAGTGCCCGAACTGCGCGAACGCTTCACCAGAGCCGTTGTCAAGGCCGTAGAGGACTGCCCGACAGACCGCGCTTCATCATGGTGGAACCACATCCGCGATGCCACCTACCAGTCCGCCTCGGACACCTTTGGGAAGAGAGTGAGGAAGAATAAAGCAGCCTGGTTCGAAGCAGGAGTCGTGGAGATGGAGCCTGCCATTGCTGCTAAGCGAGCTGCACTCCAAGATCACAAGAGAGAGCCCTCAGAGAACACACTAGCCGCACTCTGAAAAGCTGGCAGCAACGCCCAGCAGATGGCCGGAAATGCGCCAGTGAGTACTGGCTAAACCTGTGAAAGGGTATTCGTATCTCCGCCGACTGCGGCAGCATCCGCGCCATGTGCTAAGGCATGAACAAAGCGTTCGGCCCTAGCGCCATCAAGATCGCCCCTCTAAAATGTACATCCGGGGATCATCGACTGCAGCAAACAGATGGAGAGATGGGCGCAGCACTACCAGGAGCTGTACTGCAGGGAAAACCCAGCCACCCACACACAGCCTTCGAAAACGCCACTCCCCTGCCTGCCATGGAGGAGCTCGACGCCCCACCCACCATTGAGGAACACGGAAAGGCATCGACACGCTAGCCTGTAGTAAAGGTCCGGGTAGCGACAGCATTACGCCAGAAGTCGTCAAAGCCGGCAAGAAGAGTTCTGTTCTCAAGTCGCCTCCATGAGCTTCTGCTGCAGTGTTGGGAGGAGGCGACCGTACCCCAGGACATGCGCGATGCAAAAATCATCACGCTATACAAGAACAAAGGGAATAACAGCATCTGCACTATCGCGGAATATCCCTCCTCAGCATTGTTGGTAAAGCCTTCGCCCGCGTCGTCCTCAACAGGCTGCAGCTACTCGCCGAAGGAGTGAACCAGAGGCACAGAGCTGCGAGGTCGACGATCGACATGTTCTCCCTGAGGCAGCTACAAGAGCTCCTGAAGATGATCCCGTCCTTCCATGACAAGATGAATAGCACTGTCCAGTACAATGGTTCATCTGCGGACCGCTTCCCAATCAAGAGCAGTGCCAAACAAGGGTTTGGATCTTCCGACACTCTTTCCTGCCCTGCTGCTGCTGCGCGCCTTCCGACAGTCTGAACACGGCATCTTCCTCCACACTAGGAGTGATGGAAGCCTCTTCAAC
>JADBJO010011536.1:52500-60000 GCA_016801955.1 Conus betulinus | reverse complement strand
TTGTACAAAGAGCTGCGTGTGTGTGTGTGTGATGGTGTGAAACGAGAAACGAATGCCGAAACGTACAAGAAACTGCGTGTTTGTGGGTGTGAAAACTGAATCGCCAAATATTGAAGAAAGACATGGAATCATGTGGGTGTGTGTGGGGGTGGGGGGGGGGTCACGAGCATGAGACATTGAACTTTAGTACCATCTGACTGCGAACCCCACGGGTGGGGGAATGGTGTGTTGAACCCACAGAAACAAGATGTGTGTGGGGAGTGGTGGGGTGGGGTGTGTGCGTGTGGATGGAAAAAAGGTGTGTGTGTGTGGGGGTGGGGGTGTGTGTGGGGGGGTGTGGAAGACACTTGTGTGTGTTACAGAAAGTGTGTGTGAAATACCTGAAGGGTGGGGGGTGTGTGTGTGTGTGTGTGTGTGTGTATATAATCCTGTTGGGTGTGTGAAAAAGGAGAGCAAACCTTTTGAAAGGGAGTGACGGTAAGGAAGCTGGGTGGGGTGAAAAAAAAAAACACTGAATCTTACTAGAAAGAGCACAAAACCCTTTGGAGGAGAAAAAGACACTAAGCCTGATGGAAGGAGACAAAGCGTTTTTTTAGAAAAGGACACGAAATTTTGTGAATTAGGACAGACACGAATAATCCAGAGGTTTTGTTACAAGCGTGCGTGGGAAGGGGGAGGGGGGTAGAGACACGTACGCCTTATAAAAAGGGATACACAAAAGCCCGAGAGGCAAAGACGCTAAGCCCTAAAGAAAAACACGTAAATAAAGAATAGGGGCTAGTGTGGAGAGACACCAGAGACAAACACTTGGGGGGGGGGGTGGGGTGGGGATGCACCAAGCGTTTATAGAAAGACACCAAAGCCGGGGGGGCCGGGGGGGGGGGGGGGGGGGCACTAAACCTATATGAAGATACAAAAAAACGGGCGACAGGGCAGACGGGATGGGGGGGGGAAGAAGACACTAACCCTTCTAAACAGACACAAATCCCGGGAATGGGTGCGGGAAGACATCAAAACTTTCAGAGGACACGAAAGTCGGGGGGGGGGGGGGGGGGGGGGCGTTCAAGGTGGAGACGTTCAAGGTGGACTGACTGAATCAAAAAGGACACAACACCCCCTTCGTGGACAAAGAGAACACGGAACCCTGTGTTCATTTTTTTTTTTTTTTTTTTTTTTTTTTTGGGGGGGGGGGGGGGGGGGGGGGATCGGATGGGATGAAACAGTATCTTATAAAAAAGAGAAGCAGCCGCCCTGCAATGGCTGATGAGAAGCCGAACCTTTTAGAAAGATTGCACGAAATCCTATGGGAGTGGAAAAGACACCGAACCTTGCAGAAAGAGGATACGAAACCCTTTTTGGGGGGGGGGGGGGGGAAAGTGAAACTGATCTTGAACCTTAAAGAAAGAAGACACAAAACCCTGTTCATGGATAAAAACGACACCGAACCTTATAAAAGAAAACACAAAAACACAAAACTTTGAAGGGGAAGGGGCAGATAGACACCTAACTTCACAGAAACTGGACTCGAAAAACCTGTGATGGGGAATAGAGCCACTGAACATTGTAGAAAGAGAACACGAAACTGCTTGTAGAGAAAAGTGACACTAATTCTAGAAGAGGACAGGAAACCCTGAAAGGTGGGTGGGTGCGTGAACACAGAGCCTTAAATAAAAACAAAACACGAAACTTTGAAGGAGAAACGACACACCGAGCCTAATTTGAAAGATAAAACAAAACCCCGAAGGAGAAAAACCCTGAAGGAGAACACACACGAGCCTAATTTGAAAGATAAAACAAAACCTTGAAGGAGAAACGACACACCAGCCTAATTTGAAAGATAAAACAAAACCATGTGATGGGAGAAGAGGCACCACAACGAGCCAGGAAAAAGTAATCCGATAGAGAAAAACACCCGAGCCTAATTGGGAGAGGGTACAAAGAAAAAAGTAATCCGATGGGAGAAGAGGCACCAAACGGTACAGGAAAAAGTAATCCGATAGAGAACACATTTTTTGGGGGGGGGGGGGGGGGGGGGGGGGGGGGGCAGGGGCACGAAACTTGGGGAAGGAAACACTGAACCTTGTTGAAAGAGGACAGGAAATTCTGTGGGGAGAAAAGAGATACAGGACAAAGTAGAAAGAGGAGCCAAAACCCTGTGGATCAGGGGAGGGGTAGGAGGAGGGGGGGGGGTGTGTGTTTTGAGAACCATCTTTGTAGAAAGATAACCCGAAACACTGTGGAGAGGAGATAAAGAGACACGGACTTCGTGGGAAGACACACGAAACTGGGGGCGCGAAAAGAGGGCGACCATTCATAAATAAACAGGACAAGAACCCCAGGGGGTGGAGGAGGGAGGGGGGGGGGGGGGGGGGGGGTATGTAGAGAACCGAACTTATATATTAAGAGGACATGAGACACTGGGGGTAGGGGGGGGGGAAAACGGTGAACTTTAAAGAAAAAGGATAGGAAATCCGGGAGAGGGGGTGGACACACCGATCCTTACAGAAAAAAAAAGAAGCCTGTGGGGGGGGGGTGAGAGAGAGATCGACACCAAACCTTATTAAAAGACTATACCCTGGAAAGGTGGTGAGGAAGATACACCGTGCTTTACAGATAGAAACGAAACACAATGCCACAGGGAATGAGAGACACCGAACCTTGAAGAAGAACATGTAATCCTGAATGGGCGAAAACAAAAAAAAACAATGAACCCTAATAAAGGATACAAAACCATGTCACGGGGGAAAAAGAGACACCGAACCTCATATAAAGGGAGTCCCAACCGCCCGGGGAAAAGAAACATCGAAAGATGACATGGAACCGAAGGAGGGT
Organism: Conus betulinus; assembly: GCA_016801955.1. Taxonomy (NCBI): domain Eukaryota; kingdom Metazoa; phylum Mollusca; class Gastropoda; order Neogastropoda; family Conidae; genus Conus; species Conus betulinus. The sequence goes on along the minus strand of JADBJO010011536.1, from coordinate 57,168 downwards.
GGGGGGTGGTGTGGAGGCATAGACACTGAAACTTATAGAACGAGGACACAAAACGCTGTAGTTGTGAAAGACACAGAATATTGTAGAAAGAGGACAAGAAAAATCTTGTGGAGGGATCAAGAGAGGCTGAACCCTGTAGACATAGGACACGGGGGGGGGGGGGGGGGGGGGGGGGGGGGGATAGAAGAGAAACCGATCCTTATAGAAAGAGCACACGAAACTCTGGGGGTAAGAGACGCTGAACCTTATAGAGTGAGGGCACGAAACCCGCAGGGGAGGGAGGGAGGGGGGGGTGCGCGGGATGGGCTCACCAAATCTCATGAAAAGGGGGACACAAAACCCAGGGGTGGGGGTAGAGAGTGGACAAAAAACACAAAAGGACATGAAATCCAGTGGTGGGAAAAGAGTCAGCAAGCCTCATAGACAGAGGACATGAAGCCCCGTGGAGGGATGGGGAAAGAGTCAGCAAGCCTCAGAGAGGACATGAAGCCCCGTGGAGGGGGGGAAAAGAGATGGGGAAAGCCTCAGCAAGCTCATAGACAGAAGGACATGAAGCCACGTGGAGGGATGGGGAAAGAAGAGTCAGCAAGCCTCATAGACAGAGGACATGAAGCCCGTGGAGAGGAGGGGGGAAAAGAGTCAGCAAGCCTCACAGACAGAGGACATGAAGCCCCATGGAGGGTGGGGAAAGGGCAGACACTAAGCCTCATAGACAGAGGACATGAAACTCCATGGAGGGATGGGAAAGGAGTCAGCAAGCCTCATAGAGGACATGAAGCCCCGTGGAGGGGTGGGAAAAAGAGTCAGCAAGCCTCATAGACAGAGGACATGAAAGCCCCGTGGAGGGGTGGGGGGTGGGGAAAGAGTCAGCAAGCCTCATAGACAGAGGACATGAAGCCCCGTGGAGGGGTGGGAAAAGAGTCAGCAAGCCTCATAGACAGAGGACATGAAGCCCCGTGGAGGGGTGGGAAAAAAAGAGTCAGCAAGCCTCATAGACAGAGGACATGAAGCCCCGTGGAGGGGATGGGAAAAGAGTCAGCAAGCCTCATAGACAGAGGACATGAAGCCCCGTGGAGGGGTGGGGAAGGGCAAACACTAAGTCTCACAGACAGAGGACATGAAACCCCTTGGAGGGGTGGGGAAGGATAGACACTTTTCTCATAGAAAGTGGACATAAAACTGAGGGATGAAAAGACTCTCAGCCTTGTAAGAAAAAGTAGAGTGACTGATGTTGTTCACCTGAATGACGGAAAACGAATGATGTGCATCAGCAGGCGGCTCTTCATTCGGCTCCACCCAGGTCGGAAGCTCCTTGTGTAAATGCGAGTGCGGGACTGTAAAGCGCTTAGAGTTTGATTTCTAATCGAGGACAGCCTACATAATGATAATATAAACTGAAAGAACACACACGATACCAGGTACTAAACTTTATTCAAGAACGGAGGGCCCACATCAGCCCACTCGACTGAACAGGCTCACTACACACTGGGAAAAAAAAAACGAAGGGAAAGTGAGACAGAATGAGAAGAAAAGATAGAAGACTACTTAGCTGTCTTCCCGAGTTCGCTTGTCCCGGTCTCCCGTTTTCCACGGCCGTTGATGCAGGGAATTTTTGGTCCTGTTGATGAAAACCATATTTTAGCGTCTGATCTTCGCAGTTAAGCAATGTTTTAGGTTCAAGCATATGAAGATGTAAAAATGAACGCACTTAATACGTGGAGTAACGTACATTTGATAGACAATAGCAAACGGACTCTTGAATGTTTGACTAATGGTATCTTTACACGTTACAAACATCAATCAACAAAAAGCACAATTATTCCTATCCGGGCAATACTATTTTATGCATTATTCTGTATCATCTGCTGAGGTGTGTGCATTTGTCAAAAATGCACGTTTTCCCGGGCTTAGACCTAAAGTCTGTTTCAAATAATAGAAGTCTTTACCTGTCCAAGTGGAGCAGTAGGCGAGTGCACCTCTTCATTCAGGCGCTCAAAATTGGATGTGCGTCATCGTCCACCCTTGCTGAACGCCACAGAAAAAGAAGTGTAGACTGCCACTGCCGGCACTGCAACAGGACGAGACAACGTATCAGTGAATGAGATTGCTGGAATGAGCAGCGTGGGAACACCATGGAGAGAGGATAATACATAAAAAGCGGAAATGGAAACAAGCACAAAAGACAGAGAAAGAGGGGACAAGACGGGAAAATGCGGAAACAGATGAGGAATTACGGTGGTACATCATACTCAAACGGCGGCAAGTCATGGTTTGAAATCGGAAAAACGTAACTTAAAATTATGATTATGGCTCGAAAACGTAAAGAGTGAAAACGGAATGTGGAAAGAAAAAAACTGAACAGAAAGTTGCCTGGGTACATGGAATGGTTTTAGTCCGAGGAGAGACCAACACGTCACACGAGACTGGAAACTGCCAACGGTTTCTGGTTTAGAAGGTTGCACAGGAGAGATCGATCGATGCACTCTCATTGATTTCTTTGCTTATGTACAGAGTGTGACCGCTCTGCCAGTCACTTGGGACTGTACATGTAAATCGTCAGAGGCAGAATATCGCTTGGGGCCACATTGCACTTAAAACGTCTTTTTCACAGTACTTGTTCACGAGAGCGATTTGAGCGATTTTTGCTCGAAGGTTAGATATACCTTTGTTCAATCCAGACATCTATGCAAAGGGAAACTGGAGCAAGAGAGAAAATGGAGGAGAAAGAGAGACAGAGAGAGAGGGTGGGAGACTGAACGACAGACAGATGGATTTGAATAGAGATTGTGAAAAGATATGCCTGTAAATCATAAAGACATCTGTGTTTGTGTGCGTGCTCGCGCGCGCGCTGTGTGTGTGTGAAAGGATGGGGGCATCATAGTGGGCCGACGACAGAACGGGACAGCAACATTACGGGTTGGTTATTTGGCGAGAGAGAGAGAGGAGAGAGAGAGAGAGAGAGAGAGAGAGAGAGAGAGAGAGGAGAGGAGGCATAGCGGTCATAGGGGGTGACAGCACAAGGTGGGGGGGGGGGGGGGGGGCAACAACATTACGGGTTGGTGACCTGGCATGATGTGACTAACCGGGAACCTTTCAAACTGTCCTAAACGGTCAGTTCTCTCCCCTTCCGATCAAAATTCATACCTTGGAGAGAGAGAGAGAGAGAGAGAGAGAGAGAGAGAGAGAGGGGTTATGTGGTATCATTCCGTTAGTTTCGGTTTATCGAACGTTGGATATCTAAATTAGCAAAACATGTAGGGGGAAAAGAATGAATTTGAATGAAGTTGGGGGTACGTGGGGATGTGGTGTTTGGTGTGTATTGGACTGAGATTACCTTTCTAACCCCTCTTCTGGTCCGCTTGACATTTCATTCTGACACTTGGAGAGTTTCCGTGTGTGTGTGCGCGCTTTCTTCTTCCAGATTAAAGTAAGCTTATAATAATCGCTTAAAATAATCAGTGCTTACCCATTTCAGGCAAAATGAGGGAAGAGAAAGGATATCCACAAGCCCGAGTTTATGGCTATATCCTGGTGCACCTCCAGAAAAAAAAGACGTTTCACAGAGACGGAAAAGTAACTTTCAGAATTCAAGCTTCTGTCCTTCAACAGATAAACTGTGTAGAACTTCTGTGACAGGGATACATATGGATATGGCCTTTGATAAGAAATCAGGTTCGAATCAGTATACATGGTCAACTGACCAGGTCCACCACAAAATCAGGTTACATTCAATATTAGCGAAGGGCCATTAGATTCTGGACTAAATTGCTGGTACCAAACTATCAAGATGAACCGTTTGGAATTGGTAGATGCTCAGTTCCAGTATCGAGGTTTCAGACATCTACATCTAAATTTGAAGGCGGAAAAAAGAAAATATCAGTCGACACTTCCACGATCAGATTTACACAGCGGTGAAGAGAGCAAGAGTGGGGATGGGTGGGGGGGTGGACGGAGGAAGTGCAGCACCAAGGGGCCTGGGGGAACTGGAGAGGGAGGAGAGCTGGGAAAGGAAAGTAGGCTACCTTTCTCATCTCTCCCCTATCTCGCACGATGAAGCTAAGGTGCGGGGAAGGGGGTGCTGGCAGAATTAGTGTGTTTGGAAGGGTTGGCTGTGGAGACCAGGAAGTCGAGACGGTGGGGGAGGTTGAATTTACCATAAATTTAACTCAAGAGAAAACGTAGAAAATGTGAGGTGAGGATGGGGGTGGTGGAAGGATGTGGGAACGAGCAAGAGTGAATTGAACGGAATGGGATGGGGCCGATAATGAGAAGGATACCCCCCCCCCTCTACACACACACACACACACACACACACACACACACACCCACTTACCTCTCTCCTGGTTCGTAGGATAATTTGGATTTTAAGAAAAAGTTATTCATGTTTGTGAATATACACCTAAAAAACAGATACTCTTCAATTTCGTATCAAAATTTGAACATTCTTACTGCTGTTTGGAGAGGTGTGTCCAGGAACGGATGAAAAGGAGTGGGGGGGGGGGGGGGGGGGGGGGGGGGGGTGGGGGGAAAAATTCTACCAGCCTGAGCTGACCAGAGGTTAGACTCGAACGCACAAGTCTTAAACATTTAATCCGGTTTTCTTGAATTCTTACAAGTCACATTCGCACATTGGTTACGGCTCACCCTCTTTCTTTTCTTTTCTTTCTT
>JADBJO010011536.1:32500-40000 GCA_016801955.1 Conus betulinus | reverse complement strand
TGAAGTGGGTTAAAAGGACTCTCTCTCTCTCTCTTCTCTCTCTCTCTCTCTCTCTCTCTCTCTCTCGTGGTAATGATTTTTTCCATGGGCATGTGATTTCCATCTTTTCCGATAGTAATGGTCCGCCTTGTTTCATGTTCTTCTACTACTACTTCTACTTCTACTCCTACTCTCTCCTACTACTGCTGCTGCCGCTGCTGCTGCTCCTGCTCCTACTACTACTACTCCTACTCCTACTACTACTACTACTACTACTACTACTACTACCGCTGCCGCCGCCGCTGCTGCTGCTGCTACTGCTGTTTCCGCTACCACTATAACTAGTTGTCAGTTCTGTCATGAAAACAAAGCCGTTAAGTGTGGCTTTTTTTTTCCCTCGGACACATCTGTTATCGTCTGGTTGTCTTCAGCTTGTGGAAAGCTAGAAAATCATAATGCTCTTCAACTCCATTGTTTATTTCTTCATTTATATTAGACGTGTTAGCACGTTATCGATTGAGTCTGGGAGACGACATGTAGTCTTGTACTGTCAATAGCTGCCAAGTCAAAGAAACCAGTCGAAAGATATTTTGCTGTTTACCACAAAACCCTCTTATATTTTGCCAGCAGAAAGGTGGACTAGAGTCATTGAAGTTTTATACTGGAACACTGATTCCTGTGGTCAGCATTGATCTGGAAATAACTGGCACATTACGCTCTGGAACTAGTATAGTACTTCGCTCCATTGTTGGCGGCGTGAGATTGTTAGTCAAATGCACACACTGTTTTTTTTTTTTTTTTTTTTTTTTTTCACTTTTTTTTTTGTATTGTGAGTTGAACATGCCACAAGGTCAGCTGCAACCTTTTTACGGTAAACGTCTGAAATGAGTCGCAAGAAACTATGATTCCGCAAACTGCACATTCGACAGGCACTCAAACATACATAATTCTCAATTGTGCCACAAGCAGCAAATCCCATATCATCTAGCAAACTTTAGATGGCCTTAACACCCTGTTTTAACTCTGAACTCAGTCAAATTCAAAAAAAAAAAAAAAAAACCCCATGAAAATGCACAATGTCGTGCCTTCTGCAGACCATTAATACACAGCGTTACAAGACCACCGGAAACACAGAGCTCAATCAGAAGTTTTTTTTTGTTGTTTGTTTGGTTGGTTTGTTTGTTTTTGAATGAGCTATGTCATGAAGACATTGTCGCTCCATGTTGACTTTTAAAAACTCTACAAAAAAAAAAAACAGTTGATGGATTCAATCTTTGTTTGGAGCGTTAGCAAACTCAAACACAATCAAAACCCGTAGAACTGAACATTAGTTAATCACTTTCTCATCCTAAACAACATATCTCCCTTGTATGTACATTGTATTGTATGTAAATGACACAATGAGCTTTTTTGTTTTGTTTTCCTACTTCACTGAATTAGCAGCTCTACCAAACCTGTGTAATATTCTGATCTGTAAGCTACATAAATCGAACTAAATTCATTTGAACTGAATTTTCAGTTTGCAGACCTCTATCATCCTGTTTACTGTGAAGTGAAACGTATATCTTAATTATCAGAGTAAGTTTATCCAACATCGAATTACTGTAGTTTTGAAAAACGGTGATTGCAGGTATTTCGCAGTTGCCTGTCTGGAAAAGGCGTTCTTTGCAGTTCTCTTTAAGTGAATGAATATTCTAAAACTGATGAAATTAATATATTAGTTACTAGGATTTTTGCTGGCTTTAAAGATCTGTCTCACATTCTTATTGATATCCGGGCGAAAAACAACATACTTCGGTGAATCGTCAGTTATAAAATCGCACTTCAGTCAAGATTTCTGTCACCAGATTAACATTCCCAGCTCTGCCAGAAGAATCAACAGGCTTTGATTCGAATCTAACATACACATTGCTGTTAAATGCGAAATGGATTCCAGTTCCTTGCAGGAGTCGAACATCATTCTGATCCTGCTTCCCAACTCCATACAGTCAGGATCCCTTGATGTTTCTGTTGGCACGTTTCAGTTTTCTTCCTCTTTGTGAAGGAACACGTCCACGACACCGTGCATTGAAGATGAAGAGAGAGGCAACAGAATAGCCTGGAGTCGCTCGAGGAGGTGAATGGTGAGATTAAACGTCTTATGAGTTCAGAAGGACAAAGTGCTCTCAAGACACAAAACCAGCGTGGGGTTGTAGTCACACTCACAGAGAGAGAGAGAGAGAGAGAGAGAGAGAGAGAGAGAGAGAGAGAGAGAGAGAAGTCTCATGGTCAAACAGGCATGAGGCGACAAAAGAGACCAGCTTTGTTGCTCTGTTTATTATATCCACTTCGCTGAGCAAATCGCCCATCTGCTGGGTCCACCGGACGTATGTCTATGTTACGTGATCGTGTCAGTGTCTGGCGATATTGGTTGTTGTCTCCCCAAAGACTGCACAGAAATGAGACAAATGCCACTGAGTTCATAGCATGGCGTGCGCACATTCCAGCGCCTGTTTGTTCTCCGTCACTTCCAGACACTGCGGCGTTTATTTGTATAATTGCAGAGAGAGAGCTTTTTTCTTCCTTCTACCTCGTCCCCCCTCAAACTGGTGAAGTAAAACAATTTTCAACGTGGCTGACAATGTTTGGTTTAATAAACAGTCGAGCTGACCACTCTGGCCAATGTCACCTTTTGACTTCCTTCGTATCGTTTCTTGCTCGAAAAGGCTGCGTTTCTCAACAAAGATGTACAGAGGATCCCGTGGCGAGTCTGATGATTAAAAAAAAAAAGAAGAACGAAACGGATGTCTCTCAAAGGTCCTTGTGATCTCCACTTCCGCTGAACAGAAAGAGCACTCAATTTAGATAGATTATTTCCCATGCTTCCTTCACCTGTCAAATCTGCCATTTCAAGCAGCTGTTTTTTTTTGGACCAGAGTGAAACGTTGAAATTTTTGTTAATTCCCTTTCTCACGAGAAGCAGAATTGACAAGGGCAAGGAATCCTTTTTTTGTCTGTGTATGTATTCTGCATACGTATGTACTGTTGAGATAAACAGGCAGATAGATGGAAGATAGATAGGCAGATCGATGAATAAGCAATTCGTTTTTTCATTTCTCTTTTTAACAGAATGTACTCAGTTCTTATAATTTGTAATATTGTAAATAAAGATTATATAAGAAATATTTGATCATACAGAAAACAACAACAACAACAACAACAACAAGGTCAAAAAGCAACAATAATGTGAGTGGGTTGTGAAAGTACGGTTGTTTAAAAACATTATTTGTATTGAATCAGATGGGAACCAGGGAACAATTATGAAAAGGCTAAGCAACATAGGCAATGTCTCCTTTAGTGGGCGAGTTTGGTATGATAGCTGGTGTTAGTCCAGTGGCAGTGATGGCACTAAGATGGCGTAACAGATGAGGTTAAAGTTAAAAAGAACACTAATGAACAACTGAAGAGAAAAGAAAGACGTATCACTCCTCCACTCCCCCGCTTTTCCTTCCCTCCTTAATCATCATCATCTGCTTCTTCTTCTGTCTTCAGCACCAGAGAACAAAGGCAGTGAAATGGAAATCCAGTGTATTGTTTTTGTGCATAACAGCCCGACGATCATTACAGGGCTGACAGCAAGATGAATCGTCCTCACAGGTCGGGGTCAGTCTGTGTGGCTTGCTCTCTAATCTGTTGCAGTTGGGAATTCCCCAGTTGCCCCCTCGCTTTCCTCTCCTCTCCTGCCTGCTCCCTCCCTCTCTGTCTGTCTGTCTGTCTGTCTGTCTCTCTCTCTCTCTCTCTCTCTTACTGTCTCGCTGTGCGTGCGTGTGTGTGTGTGTGTGTGCACGCGCAGGCAAAGAATCAATGAGCTTTCGGACAGGACACAGCTTCTATCATTTTTACTCACACACACACACACACACAATGCGCACGTGGGCGCTCGCGCGGGCCCGCACTTGGTAATAAAAAAGGGAAACAACTGAAAGAAAAAAAAAAGGTGGTACCTCCAACCATGTAAAAATCAGCTCCGTTCCTCCCTTATTCGTAACAGAGTAACACAATGTCTGACTGTTTCTAAACTTCCAGACAAACCCTTTGTTGTTTCTGTGAACGAGAGGCTAAACACATAGACAAGTAGATAACTGGCAGGACAGACAGACCTGGGAGCTGAGGCCATGTCAGGTGGTGCGGAAGCCTGCCGTTCAGAACATGGACGCCTGGGGAGAATGGTGTGACCTTGCAGCCTTTTGTAACCTCCAGCCGTAGACCCTTGCTCTTTGTAACCTCTCCCTCTCCCTGCCGCGCCAGCTTTTACCCTTGCTTCAGGTGAATTAACCACCCATTCATAACCCAACGTTGTCTCTCTCTATCCCACCAGCCCCCACCCCTTCCGTCTACCACCCGTTTGCTGTCAGCTACTTTCACACCCCAACCACTCAAACGGTGAATAATAAAACAAATGCACGCACACGAGTTGTTTAAAAGGGGCAACACTGAAAAAGAACATTTGATGCACTCCTGCTTTTTATTCATGCCTGGCTTTACACTGCGGAAATGGCGTGTGCAGATGTTTTTTTCTAACGTACTTGAGGTAGGTGTGTGTGTGTGTGGCTGTGTGTGTGGGCAGACAGACCTGTGTGTCAGTGGTGTGGAAGCCTGTGAAATGGAGGGGGGTATATTATCTCCCTCTCTTTCCAGTCTCTTTGTCTCCATTTGCTCTCTCTCTCTCTCCCAACTTCGTCTCTCTCTCTCTCTCTGTGACACAACACACACACCACACACACACAGGCACGTTCACGTCACGCACGCAATGCACTGCTTCCTCTCCCCACCCACACACACCTCCACACACAACCCACACCCCTACATACACATACGCGCGTGCGAGCACACACACACTCACACACACGTACGCGCGTGCGTGCGCACACACACACACAACGCGCATACCTCACACACACACACCCCCCCCCCCACACACACACACCACTAATTTATACAAGGGCACACACATTTGCACACAAAGAACACGCACGCATGTACACACACACACACACACACACACACACACACACACACACACACACACACACACACACACATATATGATATATATTATATATATATATATATATATCCGAGAGAAGAGAGAGAGAGAGAGAGAGAGAGAGAGGTATATGCATTTGTTTTCCTCTACTACTGAATTACTCAATTGTTCGGCATATTTGTTGTTTTGTCCATAAAGGGAAATTGATATCATCTCTTCGGAGATCCACGTGGTCTTGCATTCCAGCACTTGGGAATGAATGAAAGCTTAGAGAAGGGTGGAGGGGTGTGTGCAGACTGGATATAGTAGAATACGTAAGGAAACGGGAGACTGCCTCAACAAATAAAGGCACTTCCACTGCGAAGAAAGTTTATTCAAAGCTTCACACACATTTTTCTAAACTTTCTTTTCTGCTGTCGCTGTTTTTGTTGATGCTGGTTCCTGCTTCTTCTTTTCGTGCAACTGTGTGTTTATCTTCCTGTTTTTCTGCTCTTTCTTCTTCCTTTTTTTTTTACACATTTTGTTTGTCTCAGATACCCTATTGTCGACCCTCCTTCTCCTACACCGCTAGCCCCTTTTCACTCATGTTTTTGCACGTTTTCTTTTTTTCTGCGTCGCTTTCCCTTCATCATCATCATCATCATCATCATCATCATCATCATCATCATCTTTTTTTTCTGCTTCTTCTTCTTCTTCTTCTTCTTCTTCTTCTTCTTCTCTTCTTCTTCTTCTACTTCTTCTTCTTCTAACTTCTTCTACTTCTTCTTCTCTACTGTGCTATTCCCTGTATCTTCTTTCTTTTCTTTCTTCTTTTCTTCCTCTTTCTCTCCTTTTCCTTTCTCCTTCTTTCTGTCTCCTCACCATTTAATTCAGCAAACTTCCACGTCATCACCCACACTGTATGCACAGAAATACAATTTTCTCGCCCCCCCCCCCCCCCCCCCTCCCCCCTTCTTGTTGTTTATTTTTTGTTGTTGTTGCTGTTGTTTTTGTGTGTTGTCTGCTCGTGGTGTTGGAGATAAGATGTAGCTGACATGAACTGTTGGGATGTTTGAGCAATGGGAGGGTTTGTAAGAGACGACAGGCATGGAGGGAGTGAAAGTTTTGTTTAGTGGAGAGGAGAGGGGACACATGATCACTGGAGATCAAACATGGCTGTAGGGGTAAGGAAGAGGATATACACAAAGGTGCTCAGAGGAGCAAGTGCTCTTTTTTTTTGGTAGCATCCGCCGCCTTCATCATTTATTCTCTCCCTTTTCTCTTCACCCCCCCCCCCCCCCCCCCCCCCCATTCTACTCCCCACTGAGAACATCACACTCGTATGTAACAGCAAGTGCGCAATTCCTCTTTATTTACACAACTGTCTTTCCATGGTGTGAGTGTGTGTGTGTGTGTGTGTGTGTGTGTGTGTGTGTGTGTGTGTGTGTGTGTGTGTGTGTGCGCGCGAAAGTGAGTGTATGTGTGTGTGTGTGTGTGTGTGTGTGTGTGTGTGTGTGTGTGTGTGTGTGTGTGTGTGTGTGTGTGTGTGTGTGTGTGTGTGTGTGTGTGTGTGTGACAGACAGACAGACAGACAGACAGACAGACACAGACACAGACAGACAGACAGACAGAGAGAGAGAGAGAGAGAGAGAGAGAGAGAGAGAGAGAGAGAGAGAGAGAGAGAGAGAGAGAGAGGCAAACTTTTTCTTTTCAGTGGCAGTTTTTTTCCACATACCAAAAAGACATATTTAACATGGTGTTCATTTATATTTGTATAAAGAAAGACGGACACGCGGTGCAAGTACTTAACTGACATTTCTCGAAATAACACAGAATTTGATGATACTCATGAATAAAATCCAACCACGTAAATGATCACACTCCCAAGAAAAGCAGCCGGGTCCCTGCTGTCAGGAATAATGAGTGCTTCAGTATTAGACACTGATCTTGCAAATGTCCAACTATGCTTCGTAGACATGAGTTTTGCGGATGCGTCTGACCCATAGTGCATGGCAACAAATCGGGAGGAGTCTTCAAGATCCAGTAATGTTTGATTATTGACTTGGAGTGTGGGAATTTGATATTGCATTGGTTTACAACCGCACTGAATTATTGTATGGAGAATGCTAGCCTCCCGGAAGTGGGAAAAGGAAGAAGTTTGAAGGAAAGCATGGAAAAAGGAAAGTGAGAAATTAACTGGAAAAGAAGCAGTCAAGGACAAAAAATCTAGCAGATGAAGAAAAAAAAGGAATACCAAAATGCTGTAGCTAGTGTGTCCAGGACTGTGACCGGGATGCACAGGTTTAAACACCGTAATACCATTACTATGAAAACTGAGCACAGAATGCCAAAAATCACAGGGAGTTTCTGTGAGTGGTACATATAAAAAAAAATGCAGAACATAATCAGAAAAAAAAAAAACTTCCTTTTTGACCTTTAGCTATTAAATACAACCCTTTCTATAGGAGGGAAATTGATTTACAAATAGAAAGAGGTTGAATCAGAAGTGGTGCTCG
>JADBJO010011536.1:25000-27500 GCA_016801955.1 Conus betulinus | reverse complement strand
TCCTCACTCCAAGCCTTCATCCCTTCCATCCAGCCCTCCCAGTATCAACGCCGACGAACATTTCATGTCAGCTACGCATATTTCCATCACCACCAACCAAATACACAGAAAAAACAAAACAAACAAACAGAAGAACAAAAGGAAACACGTGTGGATGGGTAATAAGATGGACGTGGCATGGGTTGAGGGGGGGAGGGGTGGGCGACAACAAGGAGTTAGCAACAAATAGGTAGATGGTGAGAAGACAAAAAGAAAGAAAAGGGAGAGAAAAAATAGATTCAGGTAACAAACCTTAATCAGAGGAAAAGGAAACGGAGACACGGACAAATTCAGAAAGCAACATACGAATCAAAGCAGGCGAAATGCAGGTGAGTGGGTTGGTGAGGGTAGACAGACGGGTATTTCAGACAAACAAAATTAAAATGAAAAAAAAGGAAGAAAGACCTGGAAAAGGAACAGCAAGAGAAACAAAAAGGGCGAAAAGAAGAAATAACCCAGCAGCAACAAAAAAGCATTGCAAAAAAAAAAAAAAAAAAGGTTTGAAGAAACGTATGAAGTCACTGAACCGAAATTGGAAAGCTTTCTTAGTGTGAATATCTCCATTTGTTGACCCAGTCTTCTGTTTCCTGATGTATTTTACTACACCCAGTTTCACTTTTTTTGAACAAATGTACTGCACATTTTTCATTTTACTTTCTTTTACGAGAGAGTTCTTTACCAACTATTCGAAAGATTCTGTTTACACGTTGGCTGCTTTTCTCATATCATACGATTATGATGACGATGATCGTGCATAGCGTGCATTTAAATGTCTTGATTACAGATCAAGTGTAACAGAGCCATTTTAATTTTCTGTTTTTTGTTGGTTTCCCTATGGATAAGCTCAATGAAGAGTGTTTGCAAAGGTCTTGGGTTCCAAGACGAGATGACGAAATTGTGATGGCAATGGCAGACGCAGTTAAACGAGTTCCATCCTTGTCTGATTAAGGAGGAATAAAATTGCACTTCATAAGGCTTTAATTTCCTGAAGGAGGACAGTTCTCCAAATGGAGTTACACAAGATATAAAATCAACAGACCCATCAAATTCCCAATATTTCAATTTTTTTGGGTTTTCCTCAGGGAGCTTTAACCAGAATGAAAATTATATATATATATATATATATATATATATATATATATATATATATATGAGAGAGAGAGAGAGAGAGTGTGTGTGTGTGTGTGTGTGTGTGTGTGTGTGTGTGTGTGTGTGTGTGTGTGTGTGTGTGTGTGTGTGTGTGTGTGTGTGTATATATATACACACATATATATATATATATATATCCATATATATGTGTGTGTGTGTGTGTGTGTGTGTGTGTGTGTGTGTGTGTGTGTGTGTGTGTGTGTGTGTGTGTGTGTGTGTGTGTGTGTGTGTGTGTGTGTGTGTGTGTGTGTGTGTTGCATGTACATACATACATCAAGTCTTATCGTCTGTATGAGGAAAAAGTCCAAAAGCTGTCAACGAACAATTTCATATTTTCTGGAACACTCTATGCCAGAAACATCGCCCATAGAGAAATATTATGTTTCTCTTTTTGAGCCCCAACGACATGAAATATTCTCCTTGACAACCTCCAAGACTGCTTCTCTCTCATCACTTTCAAATCAGACCTATTGCCAGGAATGGGGATTAGTTTTAAAGTCAGATTTAAATGAGGAGAGGGGAGACAGATTTGAGGTTGTCAGAGAGCCTATTCCATGTTGCTGGAGCTTCTAAAGAAAAGCATGTTTGTCAATAAAGTTTGGTTTTGCTATGAGATCTTCTGAGTCGTTCAGAATGCTGATAATTTCACTCTCCTTCCAAATTAATTACGCAGTCGCGTGGACTCGTAGTAACAGTACTAGTGACCTGTTCACAGTTGTTGTTAGCTCTTTCTCTGGTCACTGTGTGTCTTTATATGAAGATGTAACTGAGTGCGTCCTCTCTTTTCTTCTTTCTTTAAATACATATTACATATCTTATTTAAGACACCCCCTTTTATTTTCTTTTTCTCTCTTACACATTTCTTCTCCCCTTAACTCCAGTATACACTGACCTCTCTCTCTCTCTCTCTCTCTCTCTCTCTCTCTCTCTCTCTCTCTCTCTCTCTCTCTCTCTCTCTCTCTGTCTCTCTCTCTCTCTCTGTGTGTGTCTCTGTGTGTGTGTGTGTGTGCTATCCAAGCAAGTCAATGTCATGGTGAAGCTATCAGGAAAGAGTGGAAAAGGACTACAATGATGAACAGACGGCAAGCAATTGACGGAATCCACTGTTGACAGTCATCAGTTGAGGGGGGTCAACCAGTGACATCAGAGGCTGTGGCCATTAACGTGTCTGACCCTTCCACTCTGGCATGGCAGATGCAGTTTGTCCGTCGAGGCGACGAAGACCATCTAGTCATCCTAGGATCGGGGGTAAGTGCGTAGATGGCTGGTCAGGCCGATCTGCGCCCGGAAAGACCTATCACAGTACGGACAG
>JADBJO010011536.1:10000-17500 GCA_016801955.1 Conus betulinus | reverse complement strand
TCTGTTGATGATTTTAAAAACTTCCTTTTACCATACTATTTCAGCAGATGTTGCTCCCCAAGGGTTGAGCACTCCAGAAGTTCACCATATACAATGGAATATGAAAAGAAAAAGAACAAAAGACGGCATAGTATTATACAAAGATGTTGTGCTGCACATTTCGACCATTGACGTCATTTTGCAATTTGTTTGGGTTGCCCAGATGATCATGTGCGTCCTGTTAGGCGGTGACTACCGTGCCTCCCGCAGCTCACTCATTGCTAGTTAGCTGGAAGTCACGCTGGACACTAATCGATTTCAGACTTTTCGCAGGACACTAAGATAGAGAATGTATTATGCGATTTATTTTACGGCTAAGAGTCCATTTCCCAACGTTGTGCGTGTTATGTGTGTATGTATGTGTGTGTGTGTGTGTGTGTGTGTGTGTGTGTGTTTGTGTGTGTTTGTGTGTGTGTGTGTGTGTGTGTGTGTCTCGGTGTGTGTGCGTATGTGTGTGAGTGTGTCTCGGTGTGTGTGTGTGTGTGTGTGTGTGTGTATGTGTGTGTGTGTGTGTGTCTTGGTCTGTGAGTGTGTCAATTTCTGTGTCTGTGTTTGTGTTGAAAGCACTGAGACAGATGGATATTACACATATTGTTCTTTGTATGAAAGTAGTTAATGATTACAAACAGGATTTATGCACATGAAAACAGCGCCCGTCCAAATGACAAACCTATGATATCCTATGGCCAGATCGCTATAACACATTTAGTCTTGAAAAGAGACTGTTTCCAAGAAAGTTTCTAATGTAATGAAAGCATAATGTAATGCTTTTGACTGGAAGAGATCGGATGGGAACACTTCTAACACTAGAACATCGGTGTGCATCGAGAATAACGATTTTTGCATGTAAACGAGTAAGTGTATGGGTATCAGATGCCAATACGGGAATCTGTATTATCAGAATGCTTTGAATGTTCATCCATTGTATGAAAAACCTGTCAGCTATTATGGAGCCATTATGCTGCGTTACGGGTGTGGTGCTCCTTTTTGTAGTCGCCATTACTTTCTGTTCCAATGCTCGAGATCGTTTAAACACACACACACACACACACACACACACACACACACACACACACACACACACACGCATACACACACACACACACACACACACACACACACACACACACACACAAACAAACAAACAATCGAGCATACACGCATGGGCACACTCACACATGCACACACACACACATTCACACGCACGCACGCACGCACGCACACACGTACGCACGCACTCGCGCGCACACGCACGTACATACATACACATGCACGTACGCACACACACACATACACACACACACGCGCGCACGCACGCATGAAACGCACGAACGCACACACACACACACATAGACACATAGACACACACACACACGTACGAACGTACGCACGCACGCACGCATACGCGCGCCACCGCTCGCGCGTACACACACACACACACACACACACACACACACACACACACACACACACACACACACACATTCTCTCTCTCTGTGTGTCTGTCTCTGCTGTCTCTGTCTCTCTCTCTCTCTCTCTCTCTCTCTCTCTCTCTTTAACTATATATTTATATATCTACTTGTCTACCTACCTACCTGCCTACCTACGTATCCACTATCTACGTACATGCCTACCAATCTACGTAGCTGACTATCTCAATCTCTATCTATCTATTCATCTATCTATATGTCTTTCTGTCTATCTATCTGAGTATATAGATATATAGATATCTATATCTATCTTTTCTATCTGTCTATGTTTGCATACAGTAGATCACTATGAGAGAGAGAGAGAGAGAGAGAGAGAGAGAGAGAGAGATTATTGCAGACGAAAGGTTCTTGTTGTCTTCGAAAGACAACGCTCTCTCTCTCTCTCTCTCTCTCTCTCTCTCTCTCTCTCTCTCTCTCTCTCTCTCTCTCTCTCTCTCTCATAGTGATCTACTGTCGAGTGTAGCTGACTGCTCCCACCTGATCGTAGACTACTGTGACGCACTCAGCAGGAAAGATCACATCAGGAGCTGCATTAGGGGCTGTATACCGTGGCGAGCAGATACCACTTTATTCCGTCTGCGATTTGACATTTATACAAAATAACTCAGAACCACGCAACATTTGTCTCTTTTCTCTCCGCGTCGTTCCCTCCCTGCTCTTTCTCAACTTGTTTCTTGTTCAGGGGGTCTTACTTACTTTTTTCCCCGACAGCTGACCCACTCTCTCTTTGGCTAAGTACTAGTGTCAAATGTCTACCATTCGTTTGATAATGCGTAGGGTGTCTGAAATATTGAATACCTGCGCACGGTACAAACTCCTTCGAGTTTTCCAGCTTTCATTTCTCACTCGGTTTATGTCTTTTTCCGGGAAGATTCTGATCACAAAGCAATAGCCATTTCACAGCAGACAGACAGCAACGCAACCAAGTCTTTAAATCCAGACGAATTGCACCCTTCAAGACAAATGACATTTCTGATCTCTGTCATCTAAAGAACAATGCTTCGTGGGTCCAGCATTTGTAATCAGGAAAATGAACTTCTACAGGAATCTAGTACACAGTAATATGAACACCAACGGTTGATTCTATTTTGAAGCATACGCAGGCAGCTCAGCACAGCAATGGAACAACAAAAAAAAGAAAAACTGTTCATGCTGAAGTTTGCAAAGAAACGTTGTGAAATAAAAGCTGAGAATCATATATATTTCTCTCTATTTTGCTCCTAAACTTAGGATGGCTGGTCAAACTCTGACATACGGTTGACCGCTGATTAGAGTTATTTGTTGCACAGAAGAAGAACATGTGCATGATTACTGAGGCGGTTCGTTAAAAGCTTCAACGATGTTCTCCTTCCAGTCACCGCTTTTTAGTCAAACTGAATGAGCAGTCTCTGTATATTGAATTGTTAACATTTTGCTCAGTCGTTAACTTTTTATTTTACTTTGTATCCTTTTGTTTTCCTTTCCCTTCATTTTGTGTCGATCCTGAAGAGATATTTTCATTTGCATGTCAAGCAGTTCATGCGTATCCGGCTAATACCTACATTAAACTAATCATTTTCATCTGATGCTTCTGTCTCGAAGGATTATCATACTTAAAGCAGCGAAGAGAAGCATCATCAAATGGAAAGAAGAGAGAAGAAAAAAAAAAAAAAAAAAACAGATCTGACTGCCGTTTTTTTTTTTTTTTTTTTTTTTTTTCTAGAGCCCATGGTTATGTGCATCCTGAAGCTTTGATACTGCGTGCTCCCTGAGAATTGTGGTGTTGGGGGCTGTGACGGGACACAGTGGGTGTGGCTATGCATACGCAAAATAAATGGTAACTACAAAAATCATATCTTGTCTATTTCGCAGCTTGACTAAGGGTGGCTACTTAGACTCTGACAAGTTGTTGAGAGTTAGTAGGGATTCAATGGGAGAATCATGAGAAGAACATGTTATTCATTGCTGACTCTTGCTTTGGTAGATGCTTGTAACACGCTTCAGAGATGCTATCTCTCTGTTATCTTTCTACTTAAATTATGTGTACAGTTTCCAACTCCATATACTTGAATTGCTTATACATTACTCGGTGGCTGTAAAGTGCGCGCGCTTGTGTGTATGTGCGTGGAAGGGTGGATTCTCTCTCTTCTCTCTCTATCGATCTGTTTCTGTCTCCCTGTCTGTCCATCAGTCTCTCTCTAATGTCTCTGTCTCTTGTTTGTCCGTCCATCTGTCTCTCTCCAGCAGGAAATCTTGTAGACGTTTGCTGTGGGTCTGCCCGTCTTGCTGTTTTCTTCCACTCTCATCTTTCAAATTATTCCGTAATCAATGCTCATTTGTTCATGCGCACATCAGGACCACAGAGTGCAAACCTGCATTTGCATCGTAGACATTGTATTGCAACGCATTGTTTACTTTTATACTGATCCGCTGGTGTGTGTGCATATATATGCACGTGCGTTTGTGTGTAGAAGCACGGGCGCGTACGTGCATGTTTGAGAGATAGAAAGAAAAAAATCTCTGTGTGTGTGTGTGTGTGTGTGTGTGCGCGTGTGTGTATATATATATATATATATATATATATAGCTGAACAATTAAGGAGTAGAAGAAAAGAAGTGCAGGTTAACAATTCTTCCATCATTATAGTAATGACTTTGCAAAGATTTAAAATTGAAAAGGAAAAAAAAATATGAAGATGAAGCAAAATGGCAAACTGTACATCATAAATAGGAAAACCTTTCACTAGCTGCATGAGAAAACTATCGCAATCCTCTCGAAGGCAGAACTATATGTATCACCTGCTCCGATCGCAATCCTCTCGAAGGCAGAACTATATGTATCACCTGCTCCCAGGCCTTTCGTCTTTTGGATCGGACTCATCAGAGAGACAGCTGATTGCGTCTGTGCTCTTGGCGTCAAATAGAGACACACACACACAGTCCATAATTCTGTGGTGTTCTGACCGCCTAGGGTTCGAAAAAGAATCCAACAGCACCCCCAAAGCAGCCAGCGAAAGGTAGTAGAATTAAACAAAACGAAAGTATGGAGAGGAAAAAAGTTACTGGGAAAAAAAAAAAAAAAAAAAATTTACGCAAACAGTATAAAATGTAAGGGACAATCTTTGAGCCTATGCTTGAGGATCCATTTAAGGATGCAAGGGAGATCAAAAGATATGGAACAGTCTGAGTGGTCAGATCAGCTGTTCAATAACCCAAGCATTGTCAGCGCAGAAGAACCTTTTCTTGGATATCCTAAGAGATGCAATCACCCACTGATTGACCAAACAATATAATGCTGAACAATTAGGTAAGTTAAAAAAAGCACAGATGAAGAACAACTGAGGAACAAAATGATAACGCTTTTACTGGTAACATTCTCTTCTTCCATTTCTTCTGCTTAGAACCTCCCTCTTCTCCCTGCTTTCCTTCCTCCTTTAGTCATCATCACCTGCTTCTTCTTCTGTCTTCAGCGCCACAAAAACAAAGGCAGTGATAAGAAAAATCCCAGTGTATTGTTTTTAATGGATTACAGCCCAACGATATATATATATATATATATATATATATATATATATATATATATATATAGTTTAAAATAGGTTTAAAATGAAGGATTAAAAAAAAACTACAAATTTGTTTCAAGCTAAAAGAGCTCTCCTCAGGGTACAAACTGGGCGCACCACCGGTGTATATAGTGTGTTGTGTGGGCGTGTGAGCACTGTACGTGTGGCACGTGGCCTGTAGTTTGTTTTTTTTTTATCTTTTTGGGGCGCGTTCAGGGGGGACGTGCCAGGGGGTGGTGCATTGATAAAGATTTCCATTTATGCCTGCAATTGTTTATCATTTCTACTTTAGAGTTCAGAGATGCTAGATGGGGTTTATACATAATCATCTGTAGTGCATAGATTGCATTGTTTAGAAATGCTGTTGTATGGTGTTGCTCTTTTTATAATTTTCCATGATATGTTGTAATCTATTTTCTTATCTTTAAGCTTCCAAATATTTTGCTTAATTCTGTTTGGTTTTTATATTTTTCCTGCTTGGACTGTTTATGGTTTGCATATCTGGTTTTAAAACGGTTAGCTGTGATCCCTATGTATGTTTCCTCATCACTGTCCGTTGTTACTGTAGCTTGGTACACAATATTATTGTAGAGACATTTATTATTCAGAGGGCACTGGTCCTTTTTTGTGCAATTACAAGATGTCTTTTCGTCACCCTCTTTGGTTGTATTGCTTTTGGTTTTATTGGAAGAATCAATTATATTTTCAAGGTTAGGCATACACGAGTACGATTGCTTGATGGTGTTTTTATTGAATATTTTAGATAGTACATGTTCTTTTGGGAATGACGTTGTAAGGATTCTTAAGAACTCTTTTCCTACGTTAGTTTTTGTTCTTCCATCATATGGAGGGTTATACCATATAATCTTTCTTTTCCTGTTTTTTCTTATTGCTGTTCATGTTGTTATCTGGGTTGTATTGTAATTTGTAGTTGTAACCACTTTTATACAGTGCCTCTTGGTATTCGGCTGCTGCACTGTTAAATGCTTTCTCATTGCATGACAGTTTAGACAGTCTTTTGTTTATACCATTAGGTATGGTTTTTAGAATGGAGGGTGGGTGGTTACTTTTGATGTCTACGTAGACAGGTGTGTCATTAGGTTTTTGTGTATGGTTTGTATGTATGATCCTTGAGGTCTAATGTTATGTCGAAGTAATTTACTATTTTTTTGTTAGCTTCTACTGTAATTTTTAGGTTATGGCTTTGGAAAATTTACAAAGTTCTTTCTTCTTGCTTTCAATGGTTTTTGGTTTATTGTTTAGCATGGCAAGGCCATCATCTCTGTATAGGCCCAACCTGTTTACCAAGTATTTTCTGTATATGAGACAACATGAAGAGTCCAACCAATTCACAGGTTTCAGCTCCATCATAAGATCCCATCGTGACATCGAATGTGGAGTTTTTGCTGTTTTTTTTTTAATCCAAGTTTCATTGTTGCTATGGAGGAGGGTTTTTCTTGGTGTGGAAAATAATTTCCATCTCAGAATCTGTTATATTTGTGTATTTGTTGGCGAATCTTAGAGCTTTAGTAAGTAATTCCTCATCAATAGAAGGGTAGAAATCCACTATGTCGAAATAATGAACATTGTGTTTTTCTGTTTGTTCAATTCTTTAAACCATTGGATAACTTCATAACTATTTTTCCAGAGATTATATTCAGTTTGTTTTTATGTCCTCTATTGCTTTTTCCAGGATTTTTTTTTACTGATCTTGCCTAGTTCAGATTTTGATGGGTTTATTAGTCTGCAAGTAGGGTTGTTATGGAAGTTAGTTTTGTGGTCTCTTTAAGGGTTATGAAAGCTTCTTTTATTGCTGTTGTTTTCTATCCTATCACCTAAATCCATGTGGTGCACAAGCTCCTTTCTTTTTTGCAGATGTTGTCATATATAGTCTTATCAGCTTTTTTTATAATTTTTCTGAATATTCTTGTTGAGGAGTTGAGAGTACTCATTAGGTTCCATTTTATAGAAATTGCTTGTCTTGTCAGCCTTTATGAATATTTTTTTGTCATTTTGGATTTGTTTATGCCATTATTCAATGTTGTTTGGAAGTTATTATATGATTTTCCAAATTCAATACTAGCTATTAGTTTTTTTTCATGCTTTCTTCAAAAGGTTTCATTTCCTCTATTACAGGTGGCGATCTCCATGACTTAAAACCATATAAGTTTTTTTATCTTCCTTTTTAGCATCTGGATTCAAAAAGAAAAACGCTTTCCATCTCATATTGCGCACAAATATTTCAGTCTGCTCTATGAGTTATATATATATATATATATATATATATATATATATATATATATATATATATATATATATATATATATATATATATATAACTCATAGAGCAGACTGAAATATTTGTGCGCAATATGATATATATATATATCATGTGAAATACGTACCAGTAGTTAAAGACAACAGCATTTA
>JADBJO010011535.1:60000-64186 GCA_016801955.1 Conus betulinus | reverse complement strand
AGAGATAGCGATAGAGCGAGAACAAGACAGAGACATCGAGAGTAGAGAGAGAGATTCTCATCAGAGGATTATACGCAAACGCTTCTCACAGACCACTCTCTGGATTAACTCACACGTACGACTGAGGCTCATTCGCTCAACTACCGGACACATAAACTAAAAAGCACACAAAACGCCCATGGAGGTTTCCACATATTATGTTCTTAGTGGGTTGGCTGCCGGGGGGTGGGGGGCTTCCTAAGACGTGCCATAGAGAGAGCAGAGAGAGAAGAGAGCGAGAGAGAGAGAGAGAGAGATAGAGAAAGAGAGAGAGAGAGAGAAAGAGAGCGAGAAGAGACAGGCGAGCAGACAGAACAGACAGCCTACAGGCAATGCGGTCAGGCAGAGAGAGTAGATAGAGAGGAGAGAGAGAGATAGAAAGATTATAGAGAATGGAAGAGAGAAGTACTCAGTATTCAGAACTGCATTACTCAAAAAATCAAAGAGACTGTTCACAAGTTGACTGCCACTAAAACAAACTAGAATGAATAAGAGGGAGATTACACGTCGAGAGATATGATTGTTCTTGGTATTGCTTTTTTAAGACAGCAGTCACCGTAATCAATACCTGCCCGTCGGGCGCAAAAAAAAGTACATAAAAATAAACAATAGCAGGCTGCGCAGCAAAAACTTCACAAAAAAATAACAATACACACACACACACACACAAGAAAAAAAAACACACAACACACGAAACGCAACTGCGCGCTCGCGCAAAGAAAAAAAGCGGCGCACGCCTCAGTACATGGGTGATCACACAAAAAAAACAAAAACAAAAATTTTTAAAGTAACAAAATATCAAACCGCACATGTGAAAAAACTTGCCGCTGGTGTGTAAGGCACGCGACTTTGCTCACTTTTGCACCGTGTCACACACGTCGACTACTCCCCAACACACACACACCCAACACTAGCAGTCACACCGACAAACACCACACAGCAACCCCCACATCACACACACACACACAGCCACACACACACAGGTCAAGCAACAGGCAGAGAAAAGAGCGAATGTCTACACAACATTAAGAACACAGATGAATCAGGGATGCATAGAATGGTTTCCTGGTTATTGCCATGCCTCCTCTGGGCCTTTTATTTTCCGCAACAGATCCCGTTCCATCGGGTCCGATCGCCGTTCTGATCGATCCTCCAACTTGGCTGTAGTAAAGTCGAATCTAGGCAGGCCGTGTGGAGAACCGCTTGATCAACGTTTACCACGGTCGGCTGTCCCGTGCTGAGGTGGGGGAGTTCGGGGCGGGTGAGGGGTGGGAGTGTCATGGCTTAACGTTTCTAGTGATGGCCACTCCATCTTCATTGCAATTCATCTCTTTCAAAGGCGCCAGGGGTTTGCGCCCTGATTTGGGCCAGTAAGTTGTGCTCTAGCACCTGTGCTAGTCTTTGAATCGGTGGGGGTGCTGCACGCTCATAGCGTTCGAGGTCAAGGGTGACCAGTTTCTAAACAACCTTGGGTGATTGGATTAACAAGAAAAGCCAGGGCCAGCAGGACACAGGCAAGCATGCCCGTTGTCGGGGGGTCCACGTCGTGGGAGAGAGATCCATACAAACGTAGCTAAGAAAAGCCATTCGCTTTCTCTGGAAAATATTCCACTGTGCCCGAGTAACTGTCTGGTGTTCCATATCTTGGCCAAACCACGCACAGCCCGTTTATGATCCCCCAGCAGAAGTGCCTTTGACGGCTAGATTTCCATTCTTCCATCAGCAGGATAAATTTCCACAGCTCACATGATGGAAGCAGTGAGACAGTCTACGCCACTGTCATTAAAGAGAAAAACAACAACAACAACAACAACAACAACACACTCACACACATACATACAGACAGACAGACAGACACACACACACACACACACACACACACACACACACACACACACACACACACACACACGTGCGCAGGCACACACACTTACAAGCGTGCATCTAGAGATGGCCAGCACATCATACTAATCATGACAAATTCATGTCCCACTCTCTATTGTTTCCCTCTCTAACTCTGTCTTTTTCCCTCTCTTCAAGTCAGAATGTGGCATTTTTTCTGTGGCTGGTGAGAGAGGGAAAAGATAGAGAGGAAAGGAAGAAAAATGGGCAGGGAAAGAGGTGGGCTGGCAAAAGAATGGCTTCCCCTGCAGTAATCTTGGCTTGGCTTTCCCCTCCGGCTTGCCTGTGACGGCTAAGTGACACATCCCCAATACGTCACGGCCGTTTACGAGAGCTCCGGGTGATGTTGTACGATCAGTTAGGGAAGGGGACATAATCTGAAAGGGTCACAGCACTCGCACTGTATCATCATTTGTCAAACGACGAGAGCGTTAGTGTTTGACCTGTTTGAATGTGTGTCAAGAGAGTGGGGTGGAAGAAGAAAAGCGGGTAAGCGGGGAGGAAGAGGGAGGAAAGGGGGAAGCGGGTGATGAGCACCATTTGAGTGCTGTGCTGATTCTTTTGAAATGGCGCTTGTCTCATAGTTTCATCATTTCTCTCATCCTCTGCGTCGTATTATACCTACACCCTTCTCCTTGTGTTCTGTCTTTACTTACTTAGAACACCTATTTATGTAAAGGACACAGATATGGTTACTGATTTACTGATACATTTAAAAACCTCTGGCAACCAAATAGCCCAATATATATATATATATATATATATATATATATATATATATTATATATATATATATACACTGGTTTACTGATACATTTAAAAACCCCTGGCAACCAAATACCCATATATATATATATAATATATATATATATATATATATATATATATATATATATATATATAATATAATGGCCGACTAAAAAAACAATAGAAGCAAACAAAAAGGTAGTGAACTACCTAGATATAACATTATTCCTCAATGGCCACGTGTACAAACCATAAAAAAAAAACCAATGACATACCAATCTACGTAAATATCAAAAGCAACCACCCACCATCCATACTAAAAACAGTACCCAATGGTAAAACAAGAGACTGCCCAACCTGTCATGTAATGAAGAAGTATTCAATAATGCAGCAACAGAATACCAAGAAGCATTACAGAAAAGTGGTTAGAAATTACAAACTACACAATACAGCCCAACAACACATGAGCAGAAATAAGAAAAACAGGAAAAGGAAGATCGTATGGTACAACCCTCCATATGACGGAAAAGTAAGAACACACGTAGGAAAGGAATTCTTCAAAGTCTTGACAACACCATTCCCAAAAGAACACAAACTATTCAAAATATTCAACAAAAACACTATCAAACTATCATACTCATGTATGCCCAACCTTAAAAACATAATTGACTCACCTAGCAAAATGAAAAGCAATACAACAAAGAAGGGTAACCAAAAGGACATCTTGCAACTGTACTAATAAAAAAAACAGTGACCCTTAAGCAACAAATGTCTTTACAACAACATTGTATACCAAGCTGTGGTAACACCAGAAAATGATGAAAAGAAACATATATAGGGATTACTGAAAACCACTTCAAAACCAGATACGCAAATCATAAGCAGTCCTTTAAAAAAAAGAAAACTATAAAAGCCAAACAGAGCTCAGTAAATACATTTGGAGACTTAAAGATAAAAAATAGACTACAGCATATCATGGAAAATCATAAAAAGAGCAACTCTATATAACAATATTTTTTTTTAAAAAATGCCACTTATGCTCCACAGAAAAAATGGTTAATATTATGTAAACCCCACCTAGCAACTTTGAACACAAAAGTAGAATATAGTAACAATTGCAGGCACAAATGGAAATCTTTGTTAGCACACTCCACCTGAACAAACCCCACAAGAACCACAGACCACACGTGCAATGAATGAGATTGTCACAGAATCAGGTACCACACGCTATAAAAGAGTGACAGCGTGCACTGGGAGGATATCCTGATGAGAGCAAGAGGAAAGAGGCTCAAAACAAGCTTGTCGGTTTTTTATGCTTCATTTTTATATATATATATATATTATATATATATATATATATAGAGAGAGAGAGAGAGAGAGAGAGAGAGAGAGAGAGAGAGAGAGAGACACACACACACACACACACACACGCACGCACACGCACACACACAAGACAGGCAGCAAGACTAACACATTACACAGATACATAGAATCAAAA
>JADBJO010011535.1:52500-55000 GCA_016801955.1 Conus betulinus | reverse complement strand
GCTGGTGATAGAGGGAAAAGATGGAGGAGAAAAGAAGGAAAGATGGGCAGGGAAAGAGGTGGGCTGGCCAAAGAAATGGCTTCCCCTGCAGTAATCTTGGCTTGGCTTTCCCCCTCCGGCTTGCCTGTGACGGCTAAGTGACACATCCCCAATACGTCACGGCCGTTACGAGAGCTCCGGGTGATGTGTACGATCAGTTAGGGGGAAGGGGACATAATCTGCAAGGGTCACAGCACTCGCACTGTATCATCATTTGTCAAAAGACGAGAGAGCGTTAGTGTTGACCTGTGTGGGTGGGTGTAAAGAGCATAAGGGGGAAGGAGAAAAGCGGGTAAGTGGAGGGAATAAGGGGGAAGGCTGGAGTGGGTGATGAGCACCATTTGAGCGCTGAGCTGATTGGCGCTGGTTTCATAGTTCATAACTTCTCTCATCCTCTGTGTCAAGTTACCTACAGTCTTCTCCCTCCTCTGGCCTTCTCTTTACTTTCTTAGAAAACTGTTTGTGTACAAGACACAGATGTGTTAACTGATTGTGTGAACATTTAAAAACCTATGGCAACAAATAGCCCAACATATTTGTATATAATGGAGAGAGAGAGAGAGAGAGAGAGAGAGAGAGAGAGAGAGAGAGAGAGAGAGAGAGAGTTATGAACAAAACAAAACTCTGTTTTGACCTAAGTAAGTCACCTTCACCTTCGACGGAAACAATATAGAAGACCATCAGACGAACAAACCATCAGCGACTTTGAAAGGCTGCCACTCCCCACATTGTCACACACTGTCTGACCAGTCAACACTCTTATCAGAATCACGGCGGGACAAACACGCTGTCAAACATCTTCTGACTGGGAGACATCCTTTCTCTGATCATGGTGGGGCCAGGACATTGTCAGACATTCATTCAACATCCATTTTGCGCTGAATATGACAAGATAAGTGGTTGCGCGTTCTTCTTTTTTTCATTGTCTTATTTGTCGTTTGTTTTGCCTGAAGAAGACCCAAGAGGTGGAGATGCATCGTGTTTTGTCCTGTAATCTGTTTGTCTGGATTGTCTAAACTAATAATTTTTCTTTTTTTAAAACTGATTGATAGTCGTTCTTTCTGTGATAGTGGTGGTACCAAGATATTGTAAAACACCCCCTGTTTGGTAGACATTCTTTGTTGATGCATTACAACACAATGTCAGACATTACAATAAGGCATAAAATCATATACACAAAACGCAGTGCCACTACTTTTAGTCTGTCTGAGATCAACATGCACACTGGAAACAACCAACCAGCCAATCAAACAGACAACCAACCAGCTGATCAAACAAACAATTAGCCAGCCGATCAAACAAACAACCAATCAGACGAACAAACCATGGACTACTTTGGCTGGCTCCCACTCAAGAAATCGAGACATTGTAAAACACCTTCTGTGTTAATAGACACTTTCGTTATGCATTGAACACAATGTCACGCAAAACGATACAGCACAAAAACCATATACATCAAAACGCACAACAGCACGAAGCAATTGAAGATTAGACATAATATATAATACAGCAGAATGCAATACCAAAGAATACGAGGTAATTGCACAACAAAACAGTCCATCAGAACGCCGCCCAATACAACACAACATGGCACAATGCAGTCTTCACACCAAGCACTCACCCCCCAATGCCGGGTCGCACCTCCTTGTCATAGCCGACCCAATACAACACAACACGGCACAATGCAGGTCAACACCAACACTCTCACCCCAATGCCGGGTAACACCTCCTTGTCATAGCCGACCCAATACAACACAACATGGCACAATGCAGTCTTACACCAAACACTCAGCCCCCAATGCCGGGTCGCACCTCCTTGTCATAGCCGACCCAATACAACACAACACGGCACAATGCAGTCTTACACCAACTCACACTCAGCCCCAATGCCGGGTACCCCTCCTTGTCATAGCCGACCCAATACAACACAACACGGCACAATGCAGGTCAACACCAAGCACTCACCCCCAATGCCGGGTCGCACCTCCTTGTCATAGCCGACCCAATACAACACAACACGGCACAATGCAGTCTTTACGCCAAACACTCACCCCCAATGCCGGGTCGCACCTCCTTGTCATAGCCGACCCAATACAACACAACACGGCACAATTCAGTCTTACCCAAACACACTCACCCCCAATGCCGGGTCGCACCTCCTTGTCATAGCCATGCAGCATTTTGTCCAGCACCCTGGTCACTGTGGTGTGGTCGGACAGCATGGCTCCCACCCAACCTGAAGCAACAAACAATCCGATGACTTTCAGTCAGTCAGTCAGTCAGTCTGTCTGTCTGTCTGTCTGTCTGTCTGTCTGTCTCTTTCCTCTGTTCCTTGTCAGCATGGCTTCCACCAACCTGAACCAAGAAACAATCTAATGACTTTCAGTCAGTCTATCTTTCTGTCTGTCTGTCTGTCTGTCTGTCTGTCTGTCTCTGTCTGCTGCCTGTCTGTCTGTCTGTC
>JADBJO010011535.1:35000-42500 GCA_016801955.1 Conus betulinus | reverse complement strand
CCAGTGTCCCTCCAGTCCAGTCTCCCACCAGTCCCACCAGTGTCCCTACCAGTCTCCCCCGCCAGTGTCCCTCCAGTCTTCCACCAGTGTCCCAGCCAATCTCCCACCATGTGTCCCACCCAGTATCCCACCAGTGTCCCACCAGTCTCCCACCAGTCTCCCTCCCACCAGTCTCCACCATCCCACCCCACCAGTCCCACCAGTGTCCCCCACCAATCAGCCTCCCACCAGTCTCCCACCAGATTCCCACCAGTCTCCCATCAGTCTCCCATCAGTCTCCCACCAGTGTCCCATCCCATCAGTCCTCCCTAATATTCAGAGAGGTTTTGCTTTGATTGATCGCAGTCATCCAAAATAATCCAGGGAGACGTTCTGAATCCGTAATGTATCTAACAGGGCAAAAACCGGTGAAAGGATATGGTCCATTCTTCTTCCCTGCTAAAGACTCTGATTGGATTAAGAAATACACTCAGAGTGGCACTCACGCGAGGAGTCCTAGACATTTGCATTGGCGCTGAATCAAGCAACATGGAAGAGAGAGAGAGAGAGAGAGAGAGAGAGAGAGAGAGAGAGAGAGAGAGAGAGAGAGACAGAGACAGAGACAGAGAGACAGAGAGACAGAGAGAGAGTTGACACTTTGATATGATATCTCTCCTTCTGTCGAGAGAGAGAGAGAGAGAGAGAGAGAGAGGAGAGAGAGAGAGAGAGAGAGAGAGAGAGAGAGAGAGAGAGACAGACAGACAGACAGACAGACAGCCTGACAGACAGACAGACAGACAGAGACAGAGAGGATGGGGAGGAGGGGGACGCAGAATTGACTGGGCTTAGAGAGCTTGATGGGGAGAGAAAGAGGTGTGAGAGAGAGAGAGAGAGAGAGAGAGAGAGAGAGAGAGAGAGAGAGAGAGAGAGAGAGAGAGAGATGGAGTAAGGAATTGAGAGAGAAAGAGAGCGATAGCGAGATAGAAAGAGAGGGGAGGGAACACACAGAGAGAGGAGAGAGAGAGAGAGAGAGAGAGAGAAAGAGAGAGAGAGAAGAGAGAGAGACAGAGACAGAGACAGAGAGGAGCAAGACAACAGACAGGCAGACAGACTGACAAGCAGAGAGAGAGAGAGAGAGAGAGAGAGAGAGAGAGAGAGAGAGAGAGCAAGACAGAGGACAGACGGACTGAGAGAGAGTGAGAGAGAGAGAGAGAGAGAGAGAGAGAGAGAGAGAGAGAGAGAGAGAGGAGAGAGAGCCAGAGACAGACAAACGGACTGAGAGGAAGAGGGAGGGAGGGAGAGTTAATCAAGGCTTGGGCCTTGCACTTTGCGTGGAATCCATTTATCTCAGAGCCAAAGCTCGGGCAGTGTCCCACCATCTTAAAACACAGTCAACTGCTGAATGTTTCAAAATATTCCCAGTGTCCTCACCCTCTCAAAAACAGTCACCGCTGAATGTTTTCAAATGCTTCTTTCTTCTCCACTTCTGCAGGACTGAATTTCTTCACACTCCTTTTGCTATCACGTACGAATCAGGGGCAGACTTCGGTTTGACCTCTGAAGCATTGAATTCATTTCCTTTGATATTAGCAGTCGTATATATGCTCTTTCCATTACGTTCCTGACTGCTTTGTCATGTGCAACCATTGCACACAACGCACGCACACACACACACACCCACACACACAACACAACACACACACACACAACACACACCCACACACCACACACACACACACACACAATTACACACACGCTACACACATGTATGTATAATTAACAAAATAAAAGCAGGGGCACACCAGCCACACACTCTTCATGTCTTTTTTTTTTTTTTTTTAAAAGCTTTCGCCTTTATAAATGCACACACTCCCCACCCACCCAACCACAACACACACTCACAACCAACAAACACCACCCACACACACACACACACACCACACACACACACACACAACAACCACACACAACAAACACACCACACAAACACACCACACACACACACAACACACACACACACACACACACCACAACACACACACACCATACTATATCATAATTATCAATGGGCTCCTCCAGTTCTAACTCTAAATGTTGAGCCATTCCCAATATATATAGTATATATCTATTATATATATATATATATTATATCTATATATTAATTATAACCTATATATATATATATATATATATTATATATATATATATATCTACCCCTCACTCCACCCACTCTCATCGGCTACCCACACAGCATTGAGCAGGTGTCTGTATAATACAGAGAGTAGAGAGAGATGAGAGAGAGGAGAGAGAGAGAGAGAGAGAGAGAGAGAGAGAGAGAGAGAGAGAGAGAGAGAGAGAGAGAGAGATCAGAGATAGGATTTCAATCCAAGGGAAATAAATTGGCTGAAGAATACGAAGGATGACCATGCCATCGCAGCCACCACTCCACATCCTCTTTACGTATCACGTTCTATGGTCGGAGACCGAGATGGTGATGATGACGAGGGGTGTGGTCTGGCACGTGCTGGGAATCAGCTGGATGAGGGATTGCTGATGGTCGGCTGCCTCTCTCTCTCTCCTCTCTCTCTCCTCTCTCTCTCTCTCTCTCTCTCTCTCTCTCTCTCTCTCTCTCTTCTCTCTCCTCTCTCTCTCTCGAAAGAAATAAAAAAAAAAAACTAGAGTCAGAAAGCAATTTAAGAAGTATATTTTTCTTCTTCAAAACTTCGCATTGCCGGACATCGTGACAGCAGCAGAACACATAACGACGAGTTCGTTTCATTTGTCAACATTGAATGTCACTGCTCAATTGATGCGATTCCTCCTCTCTTCCTCCTCCCCTCCTCCTCCTTTCTTCTCCTCCTCCGAGCACCAGCGCCCCACATCGCCACTACTACTACTACTACTACTACTACTACTACACTACTACTACTACTACTAAACTACTACTACTACTACTACTACTACTTCTACTACTAACCGCTTCTACTGCTGCGTTCTGCTTCTGCTGCTGATACTGCTGCTGATACTGCTAATTAATACTACTGCTATATACTACTACTACTAACTACTACTACTACTGACTAACTACTACTACTACTACTACTATGCTGCTGCTGCTACTACTACTACTACTACTACTACTACTACTAACTACTACTACTACTACTACTACTAACTACATGTCACAATACCACATTGAAATGTGTCTTTATAATGTAAATCTGGCTAACTTTGAGAGCTGAAAATGAATTCACAATTACCAAATAGTCCCTTTGCACCTTTCGTGGCCCTCATTTTGACAGAATAAACTCAGAAAAATACTTGGCAGCGGAAGAACCTCCCCCCCCAACTCAGCCAAGTGGTTTAGAGGCAGTCCCCTCAAGTGTCCCCTACACACTGTGTGGTGGCCGGGCAGCCCCCCTCAGCCAAGTTTTCAGCCTCCAGTCCCTACAACTCTGTGGTGGCAGAGAGCAGCCCCTTCAACTCCCCTGCACACAGTCTGTGGTGGCCGGGCAGTCCCCCTCAGGACCCAAGTGTTTTTTAGCCCTCAAACGTTGCACACGTGTGGGGGCCGGGCAGCCCCCTCTCAGCCAAGTTTAAGCCCTCAACTCCTTGCAACACTCTGTGGTGGCCGGGCAGCCCCTCCCCTCAGCCAAGTGTTTTTAGCCCTCAACTCCCCCTACACACTGTGTGGTGGCCGGGCAGTCCCCCTCAGCCAAGTGGTTTAGCCAGCAACTCCCTGCACACAGTCTGTGGACGGGCAGCCAGCCTCGCCAAGTGTTTTAGCCTCAATCTCCTTGCACACTGTGTGGTGGCCGGGCAGCCCCCCTCAGCCAAGTGTTTTAGCCCTCAACTCCCTCCTTGCACACTCTGTTGGTGGCCGGGCAGCCCCCTCAGCCAAAGTGTTTTTTTAAGGCCCTCTGGGATGGACCGGGCAGGCCCCCCTCAGCCAAGTGTAGTTTAGCCCTCACCCCCACCACACTCTGTGGTGGCCGCCGGGCAGCCCCCCCCTCAGCCAAGTGTTTTTAGTGTTGGTGGCGGGCAGTCCATCAGGCCCAAGGGTTTTAGCCCCTCAACTCCCTGCACACAGTGTGGTGGCCGGGCAGCCCCCCTCAGCCAAAGTGTTTTAAGCCCTCCATCCCTACACACCAACACTCTGTGTGTGGTGGCCGGGCAGCCCCCCTCAGCCAAGTGTTTTTAGCCCTCAACTCCCTACACACTCTGTTGTGGCCGGGCAGAGCCTCTCCCCCTCAGCCAAAGTGTTTTTTAGCCCTCAACTCCCCCTACACACTGTGTGGTGGCCGGGCAGCCCCCCTCAGCCAAGCCCTTTAGTTTGGTGGCCGGTGGCAGCCCTCAACTCCTACACACTGGTGTGGTGTGGCCCCCCCTCAGTCAAGTGTTTAGATGGGGCCAACCTCACACTGTGTGGTGGCCCGGAGCCAGCCCCCCCTCAGCGCAAGTTGTTTAGCCCTCAAACTCCCTACACACTGTGTGGTGGCCGGGCAACCAAGTGTTTCAGCCAAGTGTTTCAAGCCCTCAACTCCATACACACTCAGCGTTGGCTGGACCGCATCCATGTCCTGATTCCCACATGTCCCTTCTTCTGTCAGAAGGATTTCCTGGCGCTGCTGCTCGGATTCAGAAGCCCAGCCCAGCTACTTGAGGATGGGTTAGGCGTCTCAGGGCTTTTTTTTTTTTTTGTCCGGCGTTTTCTTTTTTTTTTTGACGGACGTGTCATCCACGCCGCTATCATAATCACCCTGTTTTTACGTAAGCCTTGTGAATGTCTTTTTTCTTCCTCGTCGACCAGATCGAGTCGAAACTCTTTTTTCAACTCCTGCCATACCTAATCATCTTCTTACCAGCAATCATAGCTGTTTCACACAGAGATGTCAGTCGCGATGACCAACAGCACTCCCTGCTCCCACTTCTATGGCTTGATTCTCCTCAAGCCGCTGGCAAGACTGGCATACTGTTCAGTACTGCAGATGTAGCTTGCTCCATCCTTGCTCTCATTTCGATGGCGGAGCTCACTCAGTGTCCGTTTGATTGATGAATCTAAGCAGAGTATATGATCCGTTGTCGTGCACCCTAGTTGATGTTCCTTGGGTGATGTTTTCCGTTCTAAAGGATTTGTTGTGTAGTCCCATTCCCCCCATTCCATCCATTAAAAACTGCTTCTAAGATCGTAATGTCAGAGATGTTCCAGACCACGATTGTGGCCTCCTTCCATGAAAAAAAAAAATTGCTAAAGCTTCTAGTAGAGCAGCGTTTCTGTGTGCGATACCACTCACATGCACGATCGCCTTAAGCACTTGTTTTTGTAGAGCAGCGTTTTTTCTGGCAATACCACCCACATGCACGATCGCTTTAAGCGCTTGTTTTTTCCATGCGTGGGTCAGCATTGCTTTCGCATGAACTTCGAGCATGCTCCACTGTTTGTTTTGCCCTGTCAGAAGAAACTATATTAACTAAGCCTTTAAGATGAAGTGGCTGGTAAGCTTTTGTTTGACAAGTATTCACATCTACGTGAGACTGGACAAGAGTAATTTCAAGCTCCCCGTGATTACTTAATTCTGTTTTCTTGCATTGCAAGATTTTGTTGGCGAAATCTTTTCCTTTCAACATCTTTAACGCTGTTCTCACCCTTTTCGTTTCGGTCTCGTGGGTTTTTGCGTACAGTCACTAACAGAGAAACAAATCGAAGCAGGTGAACACGTAAGCCCTAAGGGGAGGTACACATTTGGAGGTACACAATTGGACCAGTGTTCATTTTCCCTCCAGTGAAAACAAAGCAGAAAGGAAACGTACACAAACAAGACGAAAACAGGAATCTAACACTTTCAGCCGCCGCATGTTAGGACGCGAATTGCTTTTTCACGAATTCTGCCTTCTCCATTTTCTTTCTTCCGACAATATCCTTCATTACGTCGTGCTGGTTTCATATACTTCGATTGCCTGACTCCTTTTCAGAATGTCGTATCATACAGACAGGGTATCTGGGCCTCTTCTTTTGCTTTTTGCTTCCCTTAACTAAGGGCAGGTGTTCCGGTACATTTTGTTTCATCTGGGGTAACAGGGACAGATTGTCCCCAGCACCGTCTTTCTTCTATGACACCAGGACAGATTTGCTTGGCTGGATCTCTGTCTTCTGTGTTTCTTTGCGCAGATAATCAGGTCCATTTTCATCCTTCCTGTGTTTTGCTGAGTAAATTGCTCAGTTCTTTCATTGTTCCGTTCTGTGTTATCAGGACAGGCTGGTAACCCCCTTTACTTTGTTTTATGTGATCAGGGTAGATTGCCTCATCTGTATTCTTTCATATGTGTCATAATGGTAGATAACCTTTGTCTGTTTCATATTGTCCATATCAAGGCTGAGATACCAGCTCTATTTTCTCCTTCTGTCCATGGGGCTTCGTCCATTTTCATTTTTTGCATGTGCATTAAAGCGTGGTCTGTTTTTTTTATGTTATTGGAACAGATCTATTTGTTATATTGTTTTGCATATTTCTTTGTTACCAGGATAGAAATCCTGGTCCAATTTTGCAACGTCCAACGTCATGAGTTTCATTTTTTTCTGTCCCTTTCTTTCTTTCTTTCTTTTTTTTTTTTCCCATGGGATAACGTACAGTCAGACTGGTTCTCTAATGAACAACGTTTGAGAGTCAGTTAAGTTCTCTAATGGACAACGTTGAGTCAGTGTGGTTCTCTAATGGACAAACGTTTGAGGTCAGTTTGGTTCTCTCTTCCTCGACACACATTGATTATTCTCAGTTTAGTTCTTCTAAATGGATCTCTCCTCTTTCCTCTCAGACTCCTCATCTCTATCCAAAGTCTCTCATCTCTCTCTCTCCCCTCTCCACCTCTCTCTCCCTCTCCCTCTCCCTACAACTGTCTGTCCTGGTTGTCATCAGTCCTGTCTCTCTCCCTCTCCCCCCTCTCTCTGTCACAAAAACAATCACCACAAAACTCTGTCTGTCTGTGTTCTCTGTCCTGAAGCTGTCTGTCCTGTCTGTCTGTCTCCTGTCTGTCTGTCTCTCATCTCGTATGGTCTACTCTGCTCATCTGCTGTCCTCTCTCTCTCTGTCTGCTATCTGTCTGTATCAATAAGATTACTCATCATACCTCCATCATCTCTCCCTCCTCTCTCTCTCCTCTCTCTCCCTCTCTATCCATCCTCTCTCCTCCGCTTCCTCTTCTCTTCTCTCGCTCTCTCCTCCCCTCTCTCCTCATCCTCTCATTCTC
This sequence comes from Conus betulinus, assembly GCA_016801955.1. Taxonomy (NCBI): domain Eukaryota; kingdom Metazoa; phylum Mollusca; class Gastropoda; order Neogastropoda; family Conidae; genus Conus; species Conus betulinus. The sequence continues at coordinate 35,276 of JADBJO010011535.1, read as the reverse complement.
CCTCTCTCTCACTCTCTCGTCATCCTGCTTATCTGTTTACCCTTGAAATAAAGATTATCATCATCAATCATCAGCTCTCTCTCCAACCTCCTCTCTCTCTCTCTTCTCTCTCCTCACCTCCCTCCCTCTCTCTCTCTCCCTCTCTTCTCTCAACTCTCCGTCCTCGTCTCTCTCGCTCGCTGCCGCTCGCTCCGCTCGCTCGCTCCATCGCTTTCTGGGACACCTTGACAGGTGACAGCTGGCATCAGACTATTCACAGCTCAGTCTAGAAACCAC
>JADBJO010011535.1:12500-22500 GCA_016801955.1 Conus betulinus | reverse complement strand
CCAGGAGAGAGAGAGAGAGGGGAGAGAGGAGAGAGAGGAGAGAGAGAGAGACACACAGACACAGACACACAGACACACAGAGACACAAGACAGACACACAGCAGACACACAGACAGATAGACAATCAGAGACAAAGTGATGTCGTTTAGGTGTTTGACAAAACACCAAAATGTAATGCAATTTACATGTGCGTTTTTTTTTTTTCTTCTTCTTCAACGCAGCTAGCAATGGCTGGTCAAGACACCTCTTCAGTGAGCTCGCACTGAGTTTGATGTCAGAGACAGAAAAGATGACTGCCCCTGCAAATCAGTGCGACCAGAGTGGAGGAAGCCACCATGCTTGATGTACTCCCAATCAGCCTCCCCTTCACTCTCGCCTCCATCGCTCTCCGCGATCTCCCACCCGAGGTTTCATGCCCGACACAAATCAACGGCAGCCCCCCACCCCCACCCCCTCCCACCTCCCCCTCCTTTCCTTTCTATCCACAGCCAAACGGGTCTCTTTAGCCGAATCTGCCCTTAGGTTTGGGCATTCTTCTCACGTCAACAGTCTTGAAAGGGAAGTGCTGAAGGAGGAAGCTCCTGTCTGCTGTAATCACAGGACATGGGGAAACTGTATGGGTGCCCGGCTGTGAAGTAATCTGGAGGCAAGTCGTACAAGTTGGACAGGAGAATAGATGTCGGCGTCCAGACAAACAAGCTCTTGTTCATGTTCAGAGGAGTATTGGGGAGGGCGTGGGGGGGGATCCACTTCCACCTGTTGCAAGCTTTTTTTTTTTCTTCAAGGGAAACCTGATTTACTTTGAAAATGTCAAAGCCTTTTCCATAGCAGGTTCCAGACATTCAGAGAGAGAGAGAGAGGAGAGAGAGAGAGAGGAGAGAGAGAGAGAGAGAGAGAGGAGAGAGAGAGAGGGAGAGAGAGGAGAGAGAGAGAGAGAGACAGACAGACAGACAGACAGACAGACAGACAGACAGACAGACAGACAGACAGAAACAACAGAGAAACAACAGAGAAAGAAAAACACAGACACACAGGCAGACAGACAAAAAGATAGAGAGACAGATAGACAAGCAGACACAGGCTGTTGATTGAGATAAAGGGCAGGGTACCTCACTAAATGAGATGACCTATAAACTCGAATAGACAAAAAATAGGTCTCCCACTGATTAAAGAGAGATGTATACATGAACAAATGTTATGTGTGTCTCTACACACACACACACACACACACACACACACACACACACACACACACACAGAGAGAGAGAGAGAGAGAGAGAGAGAGAGAGAGAGAGAGAGAGAGAGAGAGAGAGACAGACAGACAGACAGACATACAGACAGACAGACAGACAGACAGACAGACAGACAGAGAGACAAAGAGACAGAGAGAATTATACGTGTTTCTCAAACCTTAAAAAATACAATACCAACTTCCTGCAATCCTTGACATACGCACTTTGATGTGTTCCTGTCGATTCTGTCAAAGGATGTCTAGCGGTTTCTTTAAAAACTTGTTTATTTGAGGCGTGAAAGGGAGCTCTCACAAATCCTTTGATGACAGATTTTGCAGCCTTTCAAAGGTTTCACCTTCTTTCCCAAGGCTGGAAACGTCTGCATTGGCTTACAAATAAAGCTTTAATTCAGTTTTATCTAATCTTCACAATCACTTTAAGATCCTTCCAAATCTTGATGTCCATTTTCAGCAAAACTTCATGCGATGCCGTTTTTGTCGTGACAAATGAACAAATAACACGAATCCGACGTTTTATATTCATCATTCAATTAAACCAGCCTCCCACTCAGGATTTCTACTGACGTTAATATTGCGAATCTGTTTTTCAAATCATCAGCTTGACTGGTCTACTTTCTTTCTTCTGTGGCTTTTTGCAAAATGCTGTCTTGCTGCAGCTGTTTGCCTCGTCGCGTTCCTTTGTTTTGCGCGCTGTCGGGGCAGATTGCCTGGTGTTTGTCGGTCTTCAATGTCAAAGAGACAGATTTTATGGCCCATTTTCTTTCTTCCATGCCATAGGTCCAGCTGGTTTAAGTCCGTTTTCTGTCTTTTGTACCTTTTGGAAAGATCGCATCATCGCTCTCATTTCATCGGGTCTGTCAGGGCCGATTGCTGGATCTAGTTTCATCCTACAGTGTCTTCAATGCAGACTTCCTGCTCCATTTACTTTTTTTTCCGCATAATCCAGAGCAGACTCCTTGGCCCATTCATCTAGTCCAAAATAATGGGATTTTTTTAATATTTCTTTTTCTTTTATCATCAAGAAAAAACTGGTCGATTCGGCTTCTACCATGTCATGGGTTCCATCGTTTTTCTCTGTCTGCTGGAGGCAAGGAAAATCAGTGTGGTTCTCTACATGCCTGTTGCCCTCCAGCCACGATGACACTAACGAGAGAAGGCGTCTCCACCAGAGAGGGTGACAGCGGCGTCTCCACCAGAGAGGGTGACAGTGGCGTCACCACCAGGAAAGGGTGACACTGGTGTCTTTAAAGAGAGGGTGACACTGGTGTCTTTAACAGAGAGGGGTGACACTGGCGTCACCACCAGAGAGGGTGACAGTGGCGTCGTTACTAGAGAGGATGACACTGACGTCACCACCAGAGAGGGTGACACTGGACGTCACCACAGAGAGAGGGTGACACTGGCGTCGTTACTAGAGAGGATGACACAGGCGTCGCCACCAGAAAGGGTGACACTGGCGTCGTTACTAGAGAGGATGACACTGACGTCACCACCAGAGAGGGTGACACTGAACTCATCACCAGAGAAGGCAAAACTGGCGTCGTTACCAGAAAGGGTGACACTGACGTCGCCACCAGAGAGGGTGACACTGGCGTCACCACCAGAGAGGGTGACAGTGGCGTCGCCACCAGAGAGGATGACACTGGCGTCACCACCAGAGAGGGTGACACTGGCGTCACCACCAGAGAGGGTGACACTGACGTCGCCACCAGAGAGGGTGACACTGGCGTCACCACCAGAGAGGGTGACAGTGGCGTCGTTACCAGAGACGGTGACACTGACGTCGCCACCAGAGAGGGCGACACTGGCGTCACCACCAGAGAGGGGTGACACTGGCGTCACCACCAGAGAGGGTGACAGTGGCGTCGTTACCAGAGACGGTGACACTGACGTCGCCACCAGAGAGGGCGACAACTGGCGTCGCCACCAGAGAGGGTGACACTGGCGTCACCACCAGAGAGGGTGACACTGGCGTCACCACCAGAGAGAGGGCGACACTGGCGTCACCACCAGAGAGGGTGACAGTGGCGTCGTTACCAGAGACGGTGACACTGACGTCGCCACCAGAGAGGGCGACACTGGCGTCGCCACTGGAGAGGGTGGCACTGGCGTCGTTACCTGAGAGGGTGACACTGGCGTCGCCACCAGAGAGGTGACACACCTATGTCATCACCAGAGAGGGTGACACTGACGTCGCCACCAGAGAGGGTGACACCTATGTCATCACCAGAGAGGGCGACACTGACGTCGCCACCAGAGAGGGTGACACACCCTATGTCATCACCAGAGAGGGTGACACTGACGTCGCCACCAGAGAGGGTGACACCTATGTCATCACCAGAGAGGGTGACACTGACGTCGTCACCAGAGAGGGTGACACCGATGTCGTTACCTGAGAGGGTGACACTGACGTCACTACCAGAGAGGGTGACACTGACGTCACTACCAGAGAGAGGGTGACACTGACGTCACTACCAGAGAGGGGTGACACTGGACGGAAACGGGGACCTGCCATCACTTGATCTGCCTGGATACAGTTCAGTTATGACGTTCACCTGATCTCCCTGGATTCAATTCAGTTATGACATTCACCTGATCTCCCTGGATTCAATTCAGTTATGACGTTCACTTGATCTCCTGGATTCAATTCAGTTATGACGTTCACCTGATCTCCCTGGATTCAATTTAATTATGACGTTCACTTGATCTGCCTGGATCCAATTCAGTTATGACGTTCACTTGATCTCCCTGGATTCAATTTAGTTATGACGTTCACTTGATCTCCCTGGATTCAATTCAGTTATGACGTTCACTTGATCTCTCTGGATTCAATTCAGTTATGACGTTCACTTGATCTCCCTGGATTCAATTCAGTTATGACGTTCACTTGATCTCCCTGGATTCAATTCAGTTATGACGTTCACTTGATCTCCTGGATTCAATTCAGTTATGACGTTCACTTGATCTCCCTGGATTCAATTCAGTTATGACGTTCACTTGATCTGCCTGGATCGAATACACTTATGACGTTCACCTGATCTCCCTGGATTCAATTCAGTTATGACGTTCACCTGATCTCCCTGGATTCAATTCAGTTATGACGTTCACTTGATCTGCCTGGATACAGTTCAGTTATGACGTTCACCTGATCTCCCTGGATTCAATTCAGCTATGACGTTCACTTGGTCTCCCTGGATTCAATTCAGTTATGACGTTCACCTGATCTCCCTGGATTCAATTCAGCTATGACGTTCACTTGGTCTCCCTGGATTCAATTCAGTTATGACGTTCACCTGATCTCCCTGGATTCAATTCAGCTATGACGTTCACTTGGTCTCCCTGGATTCAATTCAGTTATGACGTTCACTTGATCTGCCTGGATTCAATTCAGTTATGACGTTCACTTGGTCTCCCTGGATTCAATTCAGTTATGACGTTCACTTGATCTGCCTGGATTCAATTCAGTTATGACGTTCACTTGGTCTCCCTGGATTCAATTCAGTTATGACGTTCACTTGATCTGCCTGGATTCAATTCAGTTATGACGTTCACTTGGTCTCCCTGGATTCAATTCAGTTATGACGTCCCTTTGCTGATGAGGGAGAGGGAGTAGGAGAAGGAAGGGAATAGTGAAGGTGTGAATGGGGTGGATGTGGTGATAGGGGAGGTTCTTGACATTGAAGGAATACGTGTAGTGAAAAAGGCTATATGTAGGTCATGCTTTCCTGTGTGTCTGTGTGCCTGTGTGTCTCTGTCTATCTGCTTGTCTGTCCGTCTGTCCGTCTGTCTCTGTCTCTCTCTCTCTCTCTCTCTCATCTCTCTCTCTTCTCTCTCTCTCTCTCTCTCTCTCTCTCTCTCTCTCTCTCTCTCTCTCTCGCTCACATGTTCACTCGTTCTAAGTCTATCCCTCACTCCCATTCTCTCTGTTTTTAGAGACTGGATGTAGACTAGAAGTGTCCACTGTCTTTTTAGCCCTGTCTGCATATCATCTCCATCATACCCGTTTTAACGCCTCCCCCCCCCCCCCCCCCCCCCCCCAAGCCCCACCCTCCCCACTCACTCCCCCTCCCTTTAATGTTCCCATCAACCCTGCAGGTTCCTTCCTCTTCTAATCCTGCCTTCTTTCATTCCTTCTGACACCACCCTTCTCCTAGCCACTCCTGACATCACCCTTCTCCTAGCCACCCCTGACACCACCCTCTCCTAGCCACCCCTGACATCACCCTTCTCCTAGCCACTCCTGACATCACCCTTCTCCTAGCCACTCCTGACATCACCCTTCTCCTAGCCACACCTGACATCACCCTTCTCCTAGCCACCCCTGACATCACCCTTCTCCTAGCCACTCCTGACATCACCCTTCTCCTAGCCACTCCTGTCATCACCCTTCTCCTAATCACTCCTGTCTTCTTTCCTTCCTTTGACATCACCCTTCTCCTAGCCATTTATCTGTCTGAAATGTAATTCAACACCAGTGTTAATTACCTCATTACCTGACTTTTTTTCAGCTCTTCTAAAGAATTTTTTTTTTATTATTATTAACAGAAAGACTTCAGACTTCAGACTCGACTTTTTTCTTTCTTTCTTTTCTTTTTCTTTTTTTTTCCTTTTTTTTTCTTTTTTTTTTTATTTACGTTACACGCTCATTCCAAGTTTGCAAGATGACCGAATGCCTCTTAATTCATGCAACCTCATTGTAAGAGCAGGGAGCAGCGCTCGTGCGTGCATGATTGCGTGCGAGTGTGTGTGTGTGGTGTGTGTGTGTGTTGTGTGTGTGTGTGGTGCGTGCATGCGTGCGTGCGTGCGTGCGTGCGTGCTGCGTGCGTGCGTGCGTGCGTGCGTGCGTTGCGTGCGTGCGTGCGTGCGTGCGTGCGTGTGTGTGTGTGTGTGTGTGTGTGTGTGTGTGTGTGTGTGTGTGTGTGTGTGTGTGTGTGTGTGTGTGTGTGTGAAAGACAATGCATGGAATGTTCTGGAAACATTCTGTAGCTTTTCAAAAGTTTCTAGCGATTTTAGGGGGAGGTGTTTGAAGCAAATAACGAAACGTAGAAAAACAATGTTCAAGAAAAAAAAATGAAAACAAACTTTAAAAAAAAGGAGAAAAGAAAGAAAGAGATCTTTTGTATACAGATGACCACTTTTTGAATATGAAATGACACACAATACAATGCCACGCAGTGACATACAGTCCGTAGACCTTAAACATACCTGTGTATAAGCATGTGATCAGTGAACTGATCATTACTCAAAACACGTTCCAGAAAAGTTCAAGTTTATATTCCAACTCAATGTTCCTGAATCTGGCCAAAGGTATTTCTCCACAGCTTTAAGCTAATTGAACCTTGATAAAGGTGAGTGGTATATTCTGGTATGGATCCAGTGCGGGGGGGGGGGATATCAAAAAACACAATGAACATCTTCACCAGTGTAGCTTAAGATACATGGATACATGGTCTTTGAGCTGTCTCTTCTTTCAGCCCACTCCTTGGAACCACACCCACACTGCATATATCAGTCAAACACAGCCACATCCTGACTCCTTCTATTGCAGCCCCAGAACTGGTGTAACGGTCCATAATCACCCCGCGCCTAATGTCTTTCCACAGAATATGTGCAGTCTCCGCCCACTGGGTGCAGGCAACATAACGTGTCTTTGTATGGTCCAGTGGCTTGCCTTTCTCTGGTCTGGACCTCCAAGCTGGTAATGTGGTCTTTGTATGAGATGCCAAGGATCTTGCGGAAGCATGGCATCTCAAATACAGGAATCCTTCTCTCAAGTTCAGCTGTCAAGTCCACGTCTCACAGGGACAGAGAATGCTGGGTGATTCGGGGCATGGTCCTGAAGCCCCAGATGGAGAGGATATTGGGAACATGCCTAAAGTACCAACCCTATGTGACCGGGAGAAAGAAAAAAAGGGCACGGTGCCCATATTAATGTACAGGAAGCGTCTGGCCCACACCTTCAATCAGTCAAACAGGCCTAGAATAATCAAGATCCCCACCCACCTTCCCTCCTCAAATTCATGTGTTTTCTTTTTGTTTCTTTTGGCACACAAACATTTTTAGAGAAGAATGAATTGGGACCCAGGAGGAAGGTCAGGCTGGTGGTGCTTCAGGGACAGGTTAGGGCACATAACCCCTTCCACACCAGCCAGAGAGCAATTCTGATGGGAAAGAGCGAAAACGAACATTCCTACAGCAATTCACCGGGGACAATTCAATGTCCAATGATCATGTAGTAGCCACGCATGTCTTTTTTTCATAAATTGGCGACAGCACTGCACAGTCTACCGTCTCTTTTTCAGGATCCCCGTGATTGTTTGATCGACTGTGTTTGGGAGCTAAGTCCAACCAAGCTCGACAAATTAAGGAAACCCGGTGACCTTTTCGGGGGCAATTTCGGCACCCACTCGTGAGCGAGAAATAGGCATTAGCACGGCCCCAGCCAGAGCAGAGTCTCTCTCTCTCTCTCTCTCTCTCTCCTCTTTTCTCTCTCTCTCTCTCTCTCTCTCTCTCTCTCTCTCTCTGCTCTCTCTCTCTCTCTCTCTCTCTCAAAAGTTTGAGAAAAGAAAAAGAAAGAAAAAGAAAAAAAAAAAATCCAACTTCCTAATTCAGTCGATGCCGCACTTGCTATCAGTTGTCTGACACTAGACCAAGAAGCCACTCAAAGCACATGATCCCCCACCCCCACCCCCCACCCCCACCCCCAGCCTTGTGAGTCCCTTGGGGGAGGGAGGGTGGTATGGAGTGGGCTGGGGAGCATAGGTATGATGTGTTTGAGAAGGAACAGTCAGTACTAAGACGTGATTTGTCAAACAATTCAACACTCTTCTCCTATCGCTCCTTTCCTCGTCATGATCTGTGTCTCCATGCAGGCAGCATCTCAAGCTGTCTCAACATATTCAAATGTCGCGAAGTGGTTTCACTGTATCAAGGAAAAACGACATTATAAGTTGTGTTGCTGATGATGCTGAAACGGATACTTTTTATTCAGTTTTGGGGCTAGCTAGTGATAAGAGAATAGATAGATAGAGATAGATAGATAAATAGATACACAACCTATAGATAGACATATATATATCTATATATATATATATTATAGATATATATATATATAATATATATATTATATATATATATATATATATATTTATATATATATATATATATATATATATATATTATAGCAGATCGAACATGTATATTAAAATATACCAGAATTCATTTTAGCGATGGATGTATCGTGTAAACAGAATGATATCTGACATACAGGAACATATTTGCAGGAGATACAGACAGTGCTAATCAATCAGCCTACTGTATAGGGCAAATGCTATGGCAACACTCGGACAAAACATATTCATCAAACTGTCAGTCTTCATTCTTTCACACTGTCAAAACAGATTGCTTGGTCCATTTCTCTTCAAATTCATAGGACAGATTCTCTCCTATCTTCCTTTATCGTTCGAGCCGAAAGCCTTGTCCAGTTTTGATGTCTCCGTATCATGGGTTCCATCATTTTCTGTCTCTTTCTTTTCTTTCTCAGACAAGTGTAAGTCAGTTTCAGTCTCTGATTGCCTTTTGCCCCTGGCTGCAGAGAAAGTAAAGAGCTTAGCCGCCGTTATCAGTGACGGAGTAGGTGACAACGGAGGAGAGGCAGGACCATGCCATCGCCTGATCGCCCTGAATTCAATTTGCTTATTACGTTCCCTGGCTGGGAAGTAAGAGACAGAGGACAGGGGAATGAAGTGATGGAGACAGTAGTAGGGGTTGTTAGGAGATACGCGGGGGTGGGTGGGGGATGGGGGTTGACGGTTGAAGGAGTTGCTCTGGTACATGTGATGAAGGGAGGGAGGGGAGGGGGGAGTATGTTGGTCAATGTATATATCTCTCTCTCTTCTCTCTCTCTCTCTCTCTCTCTCTCTCTCTCTCTCTCTCTCTCTCTCTCCTCTCTCTTCTCTCTCTCTCTCTCTATCCCCCCCCCCCCCCATACCCGAAGACATCGCTGCTTATCAGCGGAGTGATGCCGGGGAATTGCATCTAGTTGTCTTCGATGGCTGTTCTACTACTGCAGCACATCTAGTTGTCATCGATGGCTGTCTACTGCAGTCCCATCTAGTTGTCACTGATAGCTGTCTACTGCAGTGCATCGTAGTTATTGATGGATGTCTACTGCAGTCAATCTAGTTGTCACTGATAGCTGTCTACTGCAGTGCATCTAGTTATTAAAACGGATGTCTAGTGCAGTGCATCTAGTTATTGATGGATGTCTACTGCAGTGCATCTAGTTATTGATGGATGTCTATACTGCGGTCCATCTAGTTGTCACTGATGGCTGTCTACTGCAGTCCATCTAGTTATTGATGGATGTCTACTGCAGTGCATCTAGTTGTTATGATGAGTCTACTGCAGAGCATACTAGTTATTGATGGGCTGTCTACGCAGTGCATCTAGATATTGATTGAATGTCTACTGTAGTGCATCTAGTTGTTATTGATGGATGTCTACTGCAGTCAATCTAGTTATTAATGGAGTCTACTGCAGTGCATCCAGTTATTGATGGATGTCTACTGCAGTGCATCTAGTTGTTATTGATGGCTGTCTACTGCAGAGCATCTAGTTATCGATGGCTGTCTACTGCAGAACATCTAGTACATTGGTGGATATCTACTGCAGTGAATCTAGTTATTGATGGATGTCTACTGCAGAGCACCTAGTTAATTGATGGATGTCTACTGCAGTGCATCTAGT
>JADBJO010011535.1:0-7500 GCA_016801955.1 Conus betulinus | reverse complement strand
GTGTGGAAAGGGGCGGAGAAGGTAAGAAATTGTAAGGGGGCTGTTAAAACTGGGGAATTCAATACCAAGAATTGATTAACAAATAAACCCAACGGTCCTCTGCTTTGTCACAAGTCTCTAGTCCACGCTAAACATGTCCATTTGCTTGGACGTGCTTAAAAGCAGTGGTGTAAGACTCTGCGGCTTCACATAATTATCTTCTAATCTTGTTGATGAAAGCAACACAGTTCATAAGCAGGAATTGTGCGCCATTTTCCTAGCTTTTCATGCCATGATTTTATTCATACCAGTCTATAGATAATCAAAGCGTGTTACGGAAGGTCTTGCAGACACGAGCATCGCAGTTTTTGTAGCTGTCTGAGTGTTTTTCATAGCCTTTGAGTGGATAATGTACGAAGGTTAGTCGGTGCCTATCTCTTCTGCATACATGATACTGCTTGCAAGATATTTCTTGTTCCCATAACCTACAGTTGTGGGTTCACGGACTTCAACAAAGCATTTGAAATGGTGTGACACGATGTGCTAAATGTCTAGATGAGGAACTATGACATAGACCAAAAGCTGATTAAGACAATCGAGAAACGTGATGCAAAGACAAACACTGCGATAGTTCTTCAGGTGCAGTGGCAGACTGGCTTCAACACATCGTTGAATAACCATCAGGGTTGTCTCTTTCAAATCAGCCTGCTCAGAATTTTCAAATCTTATGTTAACCAATGGGATCAACGATCTGGAGGGTGAGGACAAACTCCGCCAACTTGGTGAACAGTCTGGATAAAGAATGCACCACCAAAAGGCTCGGAAATGGTATAAAACTGTTTAAAAACAATGATCACAACACGAGGACAAGAAACATCAACAGTGAAACAGTTCAACGTCCTGACACAGATTTCACAAACAGCAATAACACTGACTAAACTAAATGCAATGTAGAATAACCAATCTGCAGACAAAAAAAAGCTGAAATCTCTGCACGCATTTGTGTGTCAAACTTCCCTATGAATACGATTTACGGGTCTCTGAAAGCTGAACTGCAAAGATGGATCCAAGCAATGATAATGAAATGCTTGAGATCACTCGATATCTCATACACTGAGCCCATCACAAGCGGAAAGTACCCGCAACATCATCACACAGAATGTGAGACACTAGGAAGGCTTGTAGACCTCAGGGACGAAAGCAAAGCCTCAGAGATGTTGCCATGCCATAAGATCAAGTAGGCTGTTCGGCATAATCCTTCACAGATCAGCCTCATCGAAGAGGCGACAGAGCAGACAGTTAATTGCTCAGGTGAACCAGGAGCAGCTTGACCACCTCTAGGGCATACACAGTTGAGTGATCTTCCATAGCATGTCCCATGGGCAACTGGGATATGTCTAACCTAGTTCTTACCCTCGCCAGGTATATCACCAAATCCTGAGCTTTTTTTTTTAATTTAGCATAACCCACCAAACAGATATTAGTTGTACAGTTTTAAACGTTCACGTTGGGTATGAAATCAGTTTGGCTTGACGCATAAAGAAAACGACCTAGGCTGAAATTCGTGCCGATCCCGACCTGTTCTCTATGCATATGACAAAAGAGGAACCGCCAACTGATTGTCATTGCTGCTTAAAACCCAAGTTAGTGCTGCAAAAACCATTGCCACTAATCTGCATGTTTATATCAGGAAGACGAACGCGAATGGCGCAGTGACCTTATACATAATAGGTATGCATGAACATCATTGCAATGTGTTGTGTGTGTGTGTGCGTGCGTGCGTGCGTGTTGTGCGTTTGTGTGTGTGCGCCGCGCGCGCGTATGTGTGTGTGTGTGTGTTGTGTGTGTGTGTGGTGTGTGTGTGTGTGTGTGTGTGTGTGTGTGTGTGTTGTGTGTGTGTGAAGACGGGTGAGTGTGCGAAGACCTGGTTGCACACAACTAGGAAGTGCAAGTTGCTGTGGTGGAGTGGAGAGAAAGATTGGGAAGAGGGAGGGAGGGAGGAAATGGCGGGGGCGGGGGGGGGGGGGGGGGTGGTGCCTGTTCCTGATTTGTTGCTAATAAGATCCATACAGCCTCCCCTTTACGTCTGCTTTTTTTTAAACGGAGGCCCATCATACAGCCCACATACCCCCATGGCACAGGCCACACACATGCAAACACCATACACATGGCGTCTGCACCAACCACAACACCCATGGCGGGACGCAAAACGCAAAAGAAAAAAAAACGCAAAAAAAAACGCAAAAAAAAACAACAAAAAAGAACCAACCAAAAAACACAAAACAACAAAGCAAAACAACAAAAAAAAAAAAAAAAGGGACCCCGCAACTGAAACAAAAAGCACCAAAAACAACAAAAAACACCAAAAAAAACAAAACAAAACACAAAAAAAAAAAAAAAAAACACAAAAAAACAAAGAAACAAAAAAAAACAAAAAAACCCAAAAAAAAAGACCTTTGTGAGTCAAAAAAAAAACAAAAAACAAAAACAAGGCAAAAACCCAAACAAAAAAAAAAAAAAAACAAAAAACACAACGAAAACAACAACGCCCGCCAAAGGCCCAAACGCAAAAAAAAAACAGATACAAAAAGACTTTCCAAAAAAAAAATAAGAGAAGCCAAAACCAAAGAACAACGCAAAAAGAAAAAAAAAAACAAACCAAACAAACAAAAAACAAAAAAGCAACAAAAAAAAAACAACAAATAGAAAAAAAAACAAAACAAAAAAAAGGACCGTTTCCTTTTTCCTTCCTTTTCCCTTTTTTTCAGCTTGTCCTTGTTTGTTTCCTTTCTTTTTGTGGGGTGATTTTCCCCGTTTTGTTTTGTGAGTGATTGAAGTTGCTATTATGTCACAGATCCAAAATATCTTGCCCCCCATGTCGCCTTCAGAAGAAGAAACACAAACGATGGATCTGGTACTGGATATTTATGGATGAAGGAAAACAGAAAAGAAAAACGACACCACTGTGGCATGCTGGAATTGGGGCGACTGCTTGCTGTTATATTTTTTTTTGGGAGGAGACTAATTTTTGATTTTTACTTTTTAGTTTTTATTTTGTCTTAGAGCCTACCCAGTAACACAGGCAGGCTTGGGTCCATGTTCTTTTGTTTCATGTCATCCACGCGAGATTCCACAAGCCGGTTGTTCAGTCATATTGAATCATGAGTGTGGGCAGCATTGCTTTGCCAGGTTTCACTCATTATCCGTCTCATGACAAAATGCTCGGTCAACTGACCAGGGCCTGCTGTGTCAGCTGTTCCTCTTTTTACGTCATCACAGCAGAGAGATAGCCTGCTCCAGTTGACAACTTCTGTTGTTTTGGGTTCAACCATGTTTGTGTTGACGGACCGGTTCGTCCGGTCACAAATTTTCATGCAACCGTGCTAACCGGAAGGTAGTCCTCCGGAAGCCGGTTGAAAAAGTTTACCTGACTGCTACTCACCTTGCGCACCGTTTACAGCCGGGTTGAGCTGAACCTGTTAGGCAGTCTCTTTTTTTTTTTTTTTTGGTTTTGTGGCAGTCGGCAGAGTCAGTTTTCCCCAGGAGATGTGTTCCTGGACTGAGGGGGGCCTTTACTTGCCACGTTTGGGGGTTCAGGGGTTCGTGATTGTTAAGTTGTGCGCATAACCCATTATCTCTCACCCGTGGGACGGTGTTTGTGGGAGAGGGTCGGCCCTGGAGAGAGTACCGATTAACGATTAATATACCCTACCCCCACTGCGCCCGGGGGGGGGGCGGAGCGTGGGGGGGCCGGGGGACACCCCCGGGACGGGGGGGGATACCGAACGAACTACCTGCTGAGCAGTTGGGAGAGAGCTGTGTGCAAGCCAGAGCGCCCGCCCTCGATTCTTCCAACGCCCGCTTCCCGTCCCCGCTCCCGCCTTCCGACCGCTTTCCCAAGTTTTTGAACCATAGTAGGGAACGGCCTGTTGGCGAGGCCGGCCGTCGCTCTCAGCGTCTGTGTTCTGTGTGTGTTGTTTAGCCACCGCCATGTGTGACACTGTCACCCTGTCGGCCGGCAGAGACGCCGTGAGTGCTAGTATGTCGTGTGTTTTTTGTTTTGTGTTGTGTTTTGTGGGTTTGTGGGTGTGTGTTGTGTGGGTGTGTGTGTGTGTGGTGTGTTGGAGCCACAGCTCTGAAGTTTGCTGAATAGTTCCATGTCAGACTTGACGCTGTAACGAGACTTTGTCGCATGTTCATCGTATACGGTTTGTCGTCATGGTCATCGTCTTACTCGTCAAATCTTCGTCATCTTTCGTCGTTTTCCGCATCGTTTGTTCGTCCGCCGCTTCATCGTTCTCGTCGTTGGAACCAGCAGCAGCAATAGATAGCGAATCATATTATAGATATATTTTGTGTTGTCGGGCGCCCTGTTTGGCAGTGTTTGAAATATAATCTTATACATATAGTTTGTGTGTACGCCCTGTTGGGTGGGCAGTGGCCGACTTTCACGGATGTCACTTGCGAATTATTATATGTTTGTCTAGCATGCAGAATCAGGCAGCATAAAACAAACAAGTAGTGTTGTTCTGTTGACTGGCTGTCACTGTTAGGGGAGAGGGATGTGTGACTTTGTGTGCTGTGATATTTAGAAAACAGTCGTGCATGCATCCAGGAGTTTCGTGGTGGGACGTCCAGAAGTCAGAAACCTGCAGACAACCAACTCATTCCATCGTAACATTCTGTTTCTTTCATTTTTTTTTTCTTCTCCTATTCCCTTTTGCTTCTGCTCCAATTATGCTGCTTTCTATGACAGGAGTCTCCATCATTGTCTTGTCTCGGTCCTTGTCGGTACTGCTCCAGTTCAGGCTACTCCTGTGTCGTGGGTTCCACACATTTTCTGTCTGTTCTTTCCTTCCGCCCTAGGTCAAGGGTCAGGACAGGTTGGGACTCTGAGTGCCTTTTGCCCCCTGGCCAATAATGAAACTAAAGAGCTTAGGCAGCTCTATCAGCGGGGGTTATCAGGGGGGGGCTGGTGAGAGGGGGTTGAGGGGTGGTGGGGTGGGTGACAGGGGAAGGTGGCAGAGAACCCTGTGCCATAGACTGGCACCTCCCTCAATTCAATTTGCTTATAACCTTCCTGGTTGAAGGAGGAGGGAGAGGTGAGAGACAGGGACGGGGGGAGCGAGAGAACGGAGAAGAGAGGCGGAAGAGAGGGGAGCAGACAGGTGTGGAGGTGGTCGGTTATGTGGGGGATGGAGATGGGGCTCATGACGTTGAAGGAGTTGGTCTTGATGCATGCGGTGAGTACAGGTAGGGTTGTGTATGGATCATTGTAATTCTCTCTCTCTCTCTCTTGCTCTCTCTCTCCTATCTTCTCTCTCTTTCTATCTCTCTCTCTCCTCTCTCTCTCTCTCCTCTCTCTCTCACCACCCTTCGCTCGCTTTCTCTCTCTGAAAAGATACTAGCGCTGGTCTGGAAGATCCTTCCATATCGTATAAACTACAGTGGAGTTTTAACAAAGCCGTTTGTTGTAATGTTATCGAATAATGAACGGATTTGCTCCTTGTACACTACACCACACGACATTCCGCGACGAACGGACGACGAAATCAATCAATCAAGACACACGAATAATATTTGTAATGAGGACAAAAAAGAGGGAAAAAGGGGAAAGGAAGGGGGGAACAGGAAGAAAACCAGAATAAGAATAAACCCCAGAAGTGATCTTTTTTTTAAAACAAGCCTCGCCATTACTCAGGAGGGGGGCCCTTTGGAAACAGTCCTTACCAATTACGTTTTTGGAAGGATAGATAAAAAAAAGACATTAGCCCGTTAAACTCAGAGTTAACAAAGCATTCCTCTTTCATGGACACGAAAAAACCCTTAAACAAGTAAAAGGACACACATTATTTTAAGATATGCTATTCCTCTTCATGCCTATATAATGCGGACAAAGGAAAGATAAGAATACAAAAGCAATTGTGACAATTGTTATGGCAAACACAGTACTGTACAGATCGTTTTGGTTTGGTGATGTTTGTTGTTGTTGTCATTAGATCAATTCTTTCATGTGTGTTGTGTTGTTGTGTGTGGTGTGTGTGTGTGTGTGTGTGTGTGGGTGTGGTGTGTGTGCGCGCATGCGCGCGCATGCGCCTATGAGATGCTTGCTTGCACGATTTTGTCCGTTTGCTTTTGTAGTATTAGTCTGTTACTTCTTATAGTTTGCAAGTTGACTAGTGTATTCACTTTTTCTCTTTGTTTGCCATATTGACTTGTGTGTGTTCCATGTGCTTTTCCCCCCCCTTTTTTGATTTTTTTCCCCAGGGGTGGGTGGAAAAAAGCATGCAATACATGCAATGGACTTATCTCATTACCCTGGTAAAAAGTAAAATTTCGTTCGTTCGTTCGTGTCGTTCTATACTTTCGCCCTCGTCTCTCGACCTCGCCTTCAGAGCTCGATCGCGCGCTCTCTCTCGAGAGCTCTATCTCTCTCTAGAAGAGAGAGTGATTCAAGATGTGGATGTACAGGGCTAGCACTGCTGGTGGGCATTCACCCAGCTGTCAGCTGCCTGCATGTTCACTGCAGGACTGCCAGTACCAGAGGAAAGCAGTTCATCTGATTCAAGGAGTGCCGGCGTCGTGTGTTCATCTCAAGGTGTTGGGATCTTCAACAGGTATAGCAGTCACCTACCAGAGGTCAGTTCATTGGATTCAAAGAGGGCCGCGTTGCTTGTGTGTTCATCCAAGGTGTTGGGATTCAAAAAAAAGCAGACGGCTCAATTCTTTTCTTTTTTTTTTTTTCCAATGTTTGAAAATGCTTTATTAGTTATTATTCATTTTATTCGATGGTTCTTTGTTTGATGTGTTTGTTTGTTTGTTTGCTTGTGGTTAACTGACGTACATTGACGTAATGGTACAGAGTGAAATCTCTCTATCTCTCTCTCTCTCTCTCTCTCTCTCTCTCCATACACACACACAAACACACCCACAACACACACACACACCACACACCCACACACCACACAAACACACACGCACGCCAACACATACCGCGGCGCGCGACACACACACACACACACAACACACCAACACACACACCACCAAACACACGCACACGCACGCAGCGAACGCACACAAACACACACACACACACACGCCACAGCGCACAAACACGCACACACACAAGCACGTACACGCACACGCGCGCGCACTGCACACGCACGCACGGCCACGCACGCACGCACAACACACACACACAAACACACACACACACACACACACACACCCACACACCACACACACGCACTACACAGATAAACATACCTCCACTAAAATCACTACCTCTAAACCACATTACTACAACAGCTTCTGCAACAGGAAATGTAGCAAATCAGCCCGTTGCTGCAAGTTAAGAAAACTCGCGACTTTTGGGTAAACCCAATTTTGGCGCGGATGAGCGATAAAAGCGCAGTACACACAATTCCCAGGCGGTTGCTGGTCTCTTCAAAGAGAGAGCGAGATAGCGAGAGAAGCCGCCGCGAGAGGGCGAGAGGAGAGGAGGCTGCGGCGAGAGAGCGA
>JADBJO010011534.1:55000-57500 GCA_016801955.1 Conus betulinus | reverse complement strand
CACAGGAGTGGTGACAACACACACAGGAGTGGTGACAACACACACAGGAGTGGTGACAACACACACAGGAATGGTGACAACACACAGGAGGAGTGGTGACAACACCCACACAGGAATGGTGACAACACACAGAGGAGTGGTGACCACACACACACACACACACAGGAGTGGTGACAACACACGCACAGGAGTGGTGACAACACACACACAGGAGTGGTGACAACACACACAGGAGTGGTGACAACACACCGACAGGAGTGGTGACAACACACACAGGAGTGGTGACAACACACACACAGGAGTGGTGACAACACACACAGGAGTGGTGACAACACACACAGGAGTGGTGACCACCCACAGAGGAGTGGTGACCACACACACACACAGGATGTGGTGACAACACACACAGGAGTGGTGACCACACGCACAGGAGTGGGTGACAACACACAGGAGTGGTGACACACACACAGGAGTGGTGACAACACACACACACAGGAGTGGTGACAACACACACAGTGGTGACAACACACACAGGAGTGGTGACAACACACACAGGAGTGGTGACAAACACACACACAGGAGTGGTGACAACACACACACAGGAGTGGTGACAACACACACAGGAGTGGTGACCACACACACAGGAGTGGTGACAACACACACAGGAGTGGTGACCACACACACAGGAGTGGTGACAACACACACACAGGAGTGGTGACAACACACACACACACACACACACACACACACACACACACACACACACACACACACACACACACACAGAGAAGTGGTAACAACACACACAGGAATGGTGACAACACACATGGGAGTGGTGACAACACACACAGAGAGTGGTGACAACACACACAGGAGTGGTGACAACACACACACAGGAGTGGTGACAACCTCAGGAGCTCCACGACAACGAAAATCGTCACCACAACGTTCACAGACTTACATTAGGGGACACCTCACCACAATCTTCCATGATTTACATTATGGGGAACACCTCACCACAACATCCATGATGATTTACATTATGGAGAACACTTCACCACAACATCCACGAGTTACATTATGGGGAACATCTCACCACAACATCCATGATTTATTTATGGGGAACACTTCACCACAACATCCATGATTACATTATGGGGAACACTTCACCACAACATCCATGATTTACATTATGGGAAACACTTCACCACAAACATCCCATGATTTACATTTATGGGGGAACACCTCACTTCACCACAACATCCATGATTTACATTATGGGAAACACTTCACCACAACATCCATGATTTACATTATGGGGAACACCTCACTACAACATCCATTATTTACATTACGGGGAACACCTCACCACAACATCCATTATTTACATTATGGAGAACACTTCACCACAACATCCATGATTTACATTACGGGGAACACCTCACCACAACATCCATGATTTACATTACGGGGAACAACCTCCACAACATCCATTATTTACATTATGGAGAACACCTCACCACAACCACATCCATGATTTACATTATGGAGAACACACCTCACCACAACATCCATGATTTACATTATGGGAACACCTCACCACAACATCCATGATTTACATTACGGGGAACCTCACCACCTCACCACAACATCCATTATTACATTATGGAGAACACCTCACCACAACATCCATGATTTACATTATGGGAGAACACCTCACCACAACATCCATGATTTACATTACGGGGAACACCTCACCACAACATCCATGACTTACATTAGGGACACACCTTGGAGAGACTGGAATCTCCATCCAACGACTTCAACCCCATGGACACAGCACACACTGCGCATCTCAGCGTTTCGGAATCACCATGCCTCCATCCATTATTCTTCGTCTCGATTTCTATCCTGTCCCCTCTGCTTCGCTCGACCCCCCCCCCCCCCCCCCCCCCCCCCCCCCCCCCCCACTTGTTTTTCTTCTCTTTCACAATGCTTTTTCACCTTTTTCTTTCACCACCAGGGGGCACTCCAAATTAACTTTAAATTGAATTATTTCCTCGTCTGCACACAGGGAGTCCCTCGGGTTGGAGGAGGTGGAGGGTAGAGGGGGGGGATAAGGGGGGAGGAGGGTCTTTGTCGTTTTATGCTGGGATGCATTTTCAAAACAAAACTAAACAACCAAACAAAATCACCACACGCCTTCAAGCTCTATCAAGACCCCCCCTCTCCTATGATTATGATGGGGGCTATTGTCTGCGTCCCATCCCCTCCCCCCTCCCCGACTCCTCCCTTCCTTCCTTTTGACAGCGCGTCTATTTGTTCCACTAGGACGATTTCCTCGGACGACGTTACGCCAGAAAAAACAAACAAATACACCGCCGCAGCACTTGGGATAAAATTATGTCATGAAATGAAGCGAAACTCCCCCCGGTGATATTCGGGCCGAACCCACTTGGTCCTTTATTGTGTGTGTGTGTGTGTGTGTGTGTGTGTGTGT
>JADBJO010011534.1:50000-52500 GCA_016801955.1 Conus betulinus | reverse complement strand
TGGATAACATCACAAACCTGGCGGGTTCTAATTATGATGTCAATGAAAGGAGCGCTAGATAAAAGGCATGGCGGAATCCATGATGCTAGCGAAAGACAACTTTGGTGGAAAAACAAGTGGGAATGCATGAGGTTTAATGAAAGACAAATGAAACTAAAGACATTGCAAAAGATATGGTAAAACAAAAGAAAAAAATAGACCAGTTAGATTAAAGACATGGCGAAACAGATGACACTACTGAAAGGCCAGTTACATAAAAGGCATAACGGATTTCGTGATATTCACGAAAGACAAATTAGGTAAAAGACATGAAGGAACGCATGACATCAACCAAAGTCGAGTTAAGTCAACAAACACGTGGCGGAAAGCATGACATCAACAGAAGGCAAAGATTACAAACACACAAACGACTGTTCCAAATTCTGCGATGATTAGCTCCGCACAAGCCGAGTTTGGGAAGACAGAGATTTAAGAGCTCCTAATTAGACCCGAGTTATTAGTACGTGCATGTCAAAGGAATTCGTCAATCTTGTTCACTGGCGTGACACAGAAGATCGTACTGAAAAAAAAAAAAAAACACCCTTGTAGACAGAAAACAACCATCATTTCACCGCATTTCCGCTGCTAATTTGGTATCTGGATTTTTTTTTTTAAATCCAATCAAATGTGAACCCTTAATTTGCTGAATGTTCCCGCGTTTTCGTTCAAAAGGTCATTGCTACGATCGAAGCTTCTTTCCGTGGTAGCAGTACCGACACAGCGGGTGACCTTCCCTGATGAGTCCCACTCGGATCGAAACGGCTGCCGGCGGTTACGGCAGAAGACACAGCAAGAGTCGATAACTCAGCAGTAGCGTACACGACAGCTTTGAAATCCGCTGTGCTATCAGACGCCAAAGGTCACGGCTAAATCCGGGCTTTCAGCTGTATATAACTTTCAACCCAGCCACTTAGTTTATTCCTAGAGGTGCCGATCCAACGCTGAATGTGCTAGAAAATCAGACATCACTGGGAACAAAGACCTACCAGCGCCGTCTTTCCAAACGTGGACAGAAAAAAAAAATAAAAACGAAGACTGCGCTTGTTTACTGGCACCCGTTTGGTGTACTTCCTTGACCCTCCTTTGGGATGCACAGAAAGGCATAATGAAAGAAAGAAAGAAGAAAGAAAGAAAGAAATAAGAAATCACCAGACGTTATATCTCCCAGTAACCTGTACCCTGCTTGTCGGCTAAATCAACTTAAAAAAAAAAAAAAAAAAAAAAAGCAAGGAGAATAACGCTTGATGAACAGATGGAGAGACGGCAGCGAGAACGAGAACACGAGTTCTCCGCTTCGGATCCCTGTTTCCAAACATAGAAGAAACGATGAGATAAAAATACCTTGTCAGACTGTCCATAACCAGTAAGCAGCGAACATCAAAATAACCAGACGGCAATGATCATCTACCCGGGCACGCTTTCGTCATTTGATCCCTCAGGCTAACACAAGTACCTGAGTTTTTTTGTTTTGTTTTTTTTTACTTCCTTATCGCAAAAAAAAAAAAAAAGATAACAAGAAACTTAAACTTAAAAACTTTTAAAAAAAAAAAATCGGTGAACGGGGACGGGAAAAAAATAAAGTGGAAGCGATCAGGTCATTGCGGACAAGACTGTACTGGGGGCAGGGAAGGTGACTGGAGGGGGGTGGGGGCGAGGACAGTGTGGCGCCACTGGGGGGTGGGTGGGGGATGTTTCAAATGAGGGATTTTAAAGCCTTCCACTGACGGCAATGACACTCTAACAGGACAGATCAGCGAAGAGACGAACGTCCGTAAGTTGTATCCTCCGACATAAACATCACGTTACACTGAAGAAGACGCATCTGACATATTGATTAGCTTAGATTTTGCGAGTGGGTTTTTTTTTTTTTCCGTTTGTTTTTGTTCTTGGGTTTTTCGTTTGTTGGTTGGTTTTCTTACCGGCTGTTCCAGCTCATAAAGCCTGTCTTAAAACAGCCACCCGCCGATCCTTTTCACGATCACACTCTAATCGTCTCCCTTTTTCTGGGGAGTGCAGGAGACGTTTTGATCAACCGACAGAATCACGTCACAGACAGGCTATCATTAGTGGAGACTCCGTGTCAATGAGCTGGAAAGCCTCGTGAAAGCCCTGGGATTTACCCGTTTTCATATTGGGCACGTTCCTATCAGGAGCGAAATAAACTGGTGTGCCGAAATTTAAAAGGGAAAAATTTATTGCAGATTACACACACACACACACACACACACACACACACACACGCACACATGTATACCACTTTCATTTAGTCTGATATTCATGCTGTTCTCTCACTGACTATCCATACAATAGTCAAAAGCTGTAAACTGAACCAGGCAGAAAACTGTGAAATTGCTATACATGACCCGCTCTGAACAACTGTATTGTGAAAATGATAGGAAGATGGTGGAGGTGGGGAGGTGGGAAGACTGGGGGGGGGGGGGGGGGGGTGTCTGCTAAACTA
>JADBJO010011534.1:37500-45000 GCA_016801955.1 Conus betulinus | reverse complement strand
TCTTTTGTAAAGATGATCTTAAGTAATATTGGAATGACACATGTATGGAATAACCAAAGTACACTTAACCCTCAAAGATTGCGTTATGCAATAGAGAGAGAAAGTTACAAAGTGAATACATACACTTTTGGGAAAAAGAAAAAGAAAGAGCACCAAAGGTTAAAATTTTATAATGACATCAGTAATAAATATAGGCTTGAACCGTACCTCATCAAATGCACAAATAAACATTACAGGAAAGAACTTTGTAAATTAAGAATTAGCGCACATGACCTCGCAATAGAAAGAGGTAAGATATTCCCATATTAAGCGTGAAGACAGGAAATGTACAACTTGCAATATAATAGAAGACGAGGTACATTTCTTAGACTCTTGTAAACGTTACGATAAAATCAGGAATACGTTTAAAAAACGTATCATAAACAAAATGGATATATACGATGCTACCTCATTGAAAATAAGTACTTTGATGTCTAATGATGACCTTCAGGTTGAAATTGCGAAATATGTATATGACTGCTTTACATAATGACTTTGTATCCATAAATCCTTTAATGGTGTTTAGTGACAATAAAGAAAGTTTCAAGTTTCAAGTTTCAAGTTTATAAAAAAAAAAACAAAAAAACGTGTTTAATGTAAAAAAAACAAACAAACAAACAAAAAAATGACAGGTAATGCAATGAAGCAACTGAACCGGTGTTCTGAAAACATTCTATTATTTAGGGGGATTGGGGGGAGAGAACAGAGAGAGACAGACAGACAAAGACACAGACAAGAGAGAGAGAGAGAGAGAGAGAGAGAGAGAGAGGGAGAGAGAGAGAGAGAGAGAGAGAGAGGTGGATGGAGGCGCACACACACACACACACACACACACACACACACACACACACACACACATACACACACACACACGCGCGCGCTCGGTTTCCCTCGATCTATTTCGCAACAATTGTGAAACCCCAAAAACAAGGTAATGGAATCTCTTGTGCAACTTCTTTCACATCGCATGGGATTTAATTATAATTATTCAAATATATAACTAACCCCCTCCCT
Organism: Conus betulinus; assembly: GCA_016801955.1. NCBI lineage: Eukaryota > Metazoa > Mollusca > Gastropoda > Neogastropoda > Conidae > Conus > Conus betulinus. Next base: position 43,947 of record JADBJO010011534.1, on the reverse strand, counting down.
TTCTAAATTCAATTATACGTGATGCACGCTTGTCACTTCAATATTTCTTACAGTACATGAAGTTCAACACGGAACGACGGACAGTTGCTACGAAGCTAAAAATGACTGGTATCCTTACGAATCTTCTCTCTCACGATGTTGATGGAAAACGTCTATTTCGTAAAAATGTCTTTCTAAAATAAATAAGCAAACAAGCAATATAGACAGAGATAGATACCCACGGTATACCTCCAGTCATGCCAAGGGTACACAGACACAATGAGCCGTGTCTCCCTGATGAGTCCGATCCAGCGGACGAAAGGCCTGGAAGCTGGCGATATCGATGGTTCTGTTTCTAAGATGGATAACAATGGTCCCCGTGTGGTGCTTGCTGGTAAAGGGTCGTTTTCTATTTTGTAGTATATTTCCCAGATTTTTCTTTTCTCATCTTCTCTATCGCCCCGTTCCTCCCCGACACCCCTTTTCAAAAGAATAACACTTGCCAAGTAGTTAATGTATTGACAGAGGAATTGTTAGCCTGCGCCTGTTTTTCCCCACTACTAGATTGTTCAAGAGAGAGAGAGAGACGAGAGAGCGAGAGGGGGGGGGGGGGGGGGGATATATATGTAAGCTTTGCTGCGAAGTATTTTTTTTTTCCTCCTCCATCTTGACTTGAATTCTTAGGTTCACCACTGCACAGTTTTTTTCCTTTTTTTTTTTTTTTTTCCAAATGTGAACATTTTTAATCAAAATTAAGATAGCCACGTCTCATCTTTCACGAGACAAAAAGATGACACAGTGGCTTGCTTGACCAGAGAACGAGTGAAACTTGGACGCATGAGAAAATGAGGGGGAAAAACCGAGAACGCAGAATAAATTGGACGAATTGTGCATGAGGAAAGATGAGTTAAAATGTTATATACCTTGCTGGAAGACAAGAAGACAATAAAAACAAAAGAGAGACAGACAGACAGACAGACAGACAGAGAGGGCAAACAGACAAACAGGCAAATAGACGGACAGACAGAACAATAACAGAGGAACACCGTGACCTTCCTTACTGGCCAGATATTTATGAAGCAGCTAATATCAGATTCCAAATGGCATGCCCGTTTAAAAGAAAGAGGGAGTCGAGGGGGCAGTAGTAGGGGGCGGGGGGGGGGGGGGGGGGGGATGGACAGCAACTAGCTGATGTTGCTAAGTCGATTGACTATGGAAACAGTTTAATATTTTGTTTTTAGTCTTTGAAGACATTATCAATTCGTCTGTTTGTGTCCCCAAGCAAATCGGGACGACGCCAAAAACGGAACGTAACTTCTTGTTCATCAGAGAAAAAAAATAGGCCCGCAGGACAGTTGGTAAGCTTTTTTTTTAATTGCAATAACTTATCACGCACATCGGTCTTCACGTGTCTTTACACAGGTCTAAATTAATGAATTATGTTCATAGACATTTGAACAAGCGGCTGTATGCATATTCTTTTCCAAAAAGCAAATAGAACAATCAACTTCGAGACAACATATTCGACATGGACAAATCTTCCTTGAAGATGCATGACAAAACGTTACCCAAACAAGGTACTAAAGCTATCTTGGGTTATTCTCCTGCGCAGGTTTTTGTTTTCTGCTCACATTATTCAGCTGACGCTCCATTATCAGATGTAAACAACCCAAGTAAAGCGACGGTATTAGAGAACAGCAGTTCTGGTTCCCCCGAGTGCTGCTGATGCAGGGATCAGTGAAGGGCATGTTGCACACTTCAAAACACAGCCATCGGTCCTTGCCGTCTTCTGCACATTACTTCTGTTTACTGCTTTCTCACTTTCGCTTGATTCACTCTCTGTCTCTGTCTCTCTCTCTCTCTCTCTCTCTCTCTCTCTCTCTCTCTCTCTCTCTCTCTCTCCAGCTGCAATGGTTATTGTCGACCTTGGTTTGTTGTCGTCGCCCTTGTTCTTGTAACAATGGTGACAGTTGTTTCGTTTCGCTTCGTTTCCTTCTCTCTCTTCTTCTCTTTTTAACTGGCAGCCATCTTCACGACAACACAAAGCTGCTTCACAACTGAGATTTCTCAGCACGAAACAAGTTTCCCCGTTTGCCTGTTGTACAGCCTGTATCTTATCTTTGCTCAGCTTCAACATCCGTCATAAAGCTACGAACGGAAAGAGATGACCTCCAAACGACTCCCGTGCCGAGGGGTGGGATGGCAGCGAATTGCTGGCACCAGAATCGCCTGCCTGCTGGACACTGTCAGGCCTGATCAGCACCTTGGTCTGACGAGCACGTCACGTCAGGCATCCCCGAGTCCTGCTCACATGGGACCCTCTCCTCACATCTTCTTCGTACAGTCATCTATTGATTTAGACATCAAGCTGGGAACCCCACGCTCTGTGGTCCCGTCCGTGGCTGCTTTGCAGACGGGGTGTTGCGTGTATGGACTAGTCCGCCCGATGAAACTGAAACAGTCAGAGAACAATGAGGACTCCGACATTACAACAGTGCTGAAGCCGCGCTGTGGAGAGAGGCACGGACAGCGCACAGCGGCGCGGGACAGATGTACACAATCTGCAGACAGATGTACACAATCTCCATTGGCAGAAACTGGTGTGCTGTGCATAACTATGCTGTACGCATCCCATCAAAGGTCCTTGTTTCATGACATAGTCGTTGAAGGTTCGTCAGATTCAAAGGAAGACGGGTAGAATTTCTGAACAGGTTGAATGTGTTGTTGAAACACTGAATTTTGGCACGTACAGTACTCAGAATACAGGTGTTAGTTGTAAAGCACTGCTGGCCGACCATGCTTTGTTGTCGTTTGGATCCCATTGTTAGTACCTTCCATCGCTTCCTCAACACCACCATCCCCTCTTTTCGTATCGCCGGATTGCTTGCAGCACTGGGTGGGGATCGATTATTTCACCTTTCTCACTTCTGCAACGTTAAGTTCTTAGTGTGCACAAGTAGGTGCACTTGTTCCTGAACATCAATTTGAATCACAAACGTAATGCTATGAAGAATTAAGGTGAAATCAGCCTTCGGTGGCGTGATGCACGAACACATCCAGACCACCCAGCCTGCTCTTATCCAAGTCAGGTACGGTAAGGTAATGTTGTTTAGAGCCCAGCCGACCGCAAAGGGCTATATCAGGGGTGTCGCCGCGTTGAAGTCAATTATCCAAGTCAGCAGTATGTAACACACAGTAAGCGCTTTTCACACGGTGCTGGTTGCTTGGGTCCTGCTAAGTGATCTTTGAATTTCTGAAGGTCATTAACATTTCCATCTGATTCAAAATTTTACAAAACAAAGGGTTTTAACCAAATTTCCAGTGAGTTTTTAGAGGGCGTATATCAAAGGGAACGAGTCTTTTTTTGTTTTTGTTTTATTTGTTTGCTTGTTTGCTTTAATGACTTGTGAGCTGACTTCATCGTGGTGACAGCCCTGATATGGCCCTTTGCAGTCGGCTGGGCCAGAAGCAACATTACCTTACCTTACCTTACCTTACCTTACCTTTTTACCTTACCTTACCTTACCTTACCTTACCTTACCTTACCTTACCTTACCTTACCTTACCTTACCTCAACTGTTTGCAGCTGTCTTGTAGCCGGGCATAGCAGGAACACCAGAACCGGATTGCATGCACGTGGAAAAAGAGAATAACATTGTGTCACCAGACCGCCCAACGAACGCAGCGTACAAATGAATAGTTACGCGTTTCGACCCATAAGGCTTCGATTGGCAAGACAAACAACCGTGTCCAACCAGTAAAAACTAAGAGCCAACAAATGGCTTGTCTGCGCTGGGTGGGAACCTGTCTGCGTTTTAGCCGGTAACCAGAACGGATGCTAATGAACAAATAACAATGAAAAAACGCAGAGCTCAACAACAGGAACGGGCGACGCAGAGGTCAGCCCACACAGCGGAAAACAGAAACATAAAGTCCATTCAAACGGAAGACCGTAAAAGGGAAAGAGCACAACCCATGGGCACAAAAAGGGAGAGGAGGGAAGCAAATGAGGCTGTGTAATCCTAAAGGCGCTGCTCCACCAATGTTGTCGGAGCAGACAACTGTAAGCTTAAAAGAAAAATCATTATCATTCCGCCGAACAAAAGGGACACACACAAGTTTAACCGTTTCGTCAGGCGGAATAATATTAATTTTTCTTTTAAATCTCTTTCAATTTCTGCCTGCAGTCACCTCACTTTGAAAGTAACTGTAAGCGTGTTTAAAAGTGACCGAGTACCAGAGTATATTTAAAAAGTGACCGAGTACCAGAGTATACTGTTGCGCTAGGAACACCCCAAACTATCGGATCCTATCCGTCTGCTCCACGGTTAGGATTACCTTCAGCTCCATCGACCACACCCAAATTTGGTGATTCAACGGATGGGGATATCTTTCCCAGAACAGCGAGTGTCCGGGAGCTGGACAACTCCATGCTAACACCAGCAGACCGACGGCACGTGAACACGGGCAGTGTACTGACCAGTTTGCCCGCAGGCCGACCAGAATTCAAACTCGCAAGCCTGTGAACACGAGCTAAGCGCTGTGACTAACGTAGTTCTTCAAGCATCTATACATTACCTACAGCATGCTACCAAGCTGAATCATAAATCTTCCCTGTCGTGGGGCTGACGACAGCGACTTTAAGAATGCCCAAATCAAGCCTGAAGCTGTCTGCAGAGTGAAGACGTAGAATATCCACGCAGCTCGACTTCGTAACAAAGAACCCGACAGTAAGTCATGTGACGTGTCTTGTGTACTGCATGTCACCATTTGCTGTTGTCTCTTCACTTTTTTCTCACATTCCTGATCTGAACTTCAGATCTGTCGGTACTTTGGAGCTCTTTTTATTACATCTGTTTAACAGAAATCAAAGGGCCCATAAAACTGGACAATCAGTATCATGATCAGCATCATTCTTCTTCTTCTTCTTCTTCTTCTTCTTCTTTATTATTATTATTATTATTATTATTATTATCTGACTGTGATGGTGGTAGAGAGAAAGAGAGAGATGATGTTGCTTATAGCCCAGCCGACCGCAAAGGGCCGTATCAAGGCTGTCACGAAGTCAACTCACAAGTCATTTTTTTTTTAAAAATTCATGGTAGCCGTAGTAGTAGTAGTAGTAGTTGCTGTTGTTGCTGTTGTTGTTGTTGTTGTTGTTGTTGTTGTTGTTGTAGATGATAACGACTGACTTCTTGTAAAATACCTAGATAATGGTGAACGAATTTGACGGTTCGGCTCCATCCCGTAGCAATGACTGCGGGCTATGTGCTGCGTTTGACCACTTCGCCGAACGTGTCTCCTCGAAACTACGGTGTACTACTGGTGTGTTGGCACCCTGGTAATGCCTCGTGTGCTGGCATCCTAACATTGCGCTGAGTTTGGGCACCTGACCTTGCGTTGTGTGTTGGCATCCTAGTAATGCCTCGTGTGCTGGCATCCTAACATTGCGCTGAGTTAGGGCACCTGACCTTGCGTTGTGTGTTGGCATCCCTGGTAATGCCTCGTGTGCTGGCATCCTAACATTGCGCTGAGTTTGGGCACCTGACCTTGCGTTGTGTGTTGGCTCCCTAAATGCCTCGTGTGCTGTTAACATTGCGCTGACACCTGACATCGTTGTGTGTTGGCTCCCTGGTAACGTTGCTGGTACATTGGCTCCCTGACAATGCGTTGTACATCGGCACCCTAACACTGCGTTTTTGTATTGACACACCCTAACATTGTTGCACTGTACATCGGCACCTCACATTGCGTTTTTGGCACCCTGGTAAACACCCTAACATTGCGTTGTACATCGGCGCCCTAACATTGCGTTGTACATGCCTCGTGTGCACCCTAACATTGCGTTGCACATTGGCACTCTAACATTGCGTTGTATCTGGACACCCTAATATGTGTGATGGCACCTTAACACAACGTTGTACGTTCGCTCCCTAACATTTCGTTGTGTCTTGGAACCCTGTTTTGTGTGTTGGCACCTTAACACTACATTGTACACTGGCACCCTAACACATGCGTTGTACGTTGGCACCTTACACCGCGTTGTGTCTTGGAATCCTGAATTGTGGGTTGGTACCCTAACACTACGTTGTACGTTGGCACCTTAACATTGCAATGTGTCTCGGAACCCTGGTTTGTGTGTTGGCACCTTAATACTACGTTGTACGTTGGCACCTTAACACTGAGTTCTGTCTCAGAACCCTGGTTTGTGTGTTGGCACCCTAACAGTGCGTTGTACGTTGGCACCTTAACACTGCGTTGTGTCTTGGAATCCTGAATTGTGTGTTGGCACCCTAGCACTACGTAATTGTACGTTCGCACCTTATCATTGCGCGTGTGTCTCGGAACCCTGGTTTGTGTGTTGGCACCTTAACACTACGTTGTACGTTGGAACCTTAACACTGCGTTGTGTATCAGAACCCTGAATAGTGTGTTGCACACCTTAACATTGCTTTGTGTCTTGGAACC
>JADBJO010011534.1:25000-30000 GCA_016801955.1 Conus betulinus | reverse complement strand
TAGTCAGAGGGTGAAAAAAGTGCTATCAACTCTTGATCTGTGCGCAGCTGAACTTTTACGACTAGTGTGAGAAGGTGAAAAAGTGCTATCAACTCTTGATCTGTGCGACTGAACATTTACGACTAGTGAGAAGGTGAAAACGTGCACTGATCTTTCGACTTGTGAGCAGGTGAAAATGTGCACAGAAATTTCGACTTGTGAGAAGGTGAAAACGTGCAATGATCTTTCGACTTGTGAGCAGGTGAAAATATGCACAGAAATTTCGACTTGTGAGCAGGTGAAAAATGTGCAATGAACTTTCGATTTGTGAGCAGGTGAAAATGTGCAATGAACTTTCGACTTGTGAGCAGGTGAAAAATATGCAAGGAACTTTCGACTTGTGAGCAGGTGAAAATATGCAAGGAACTTTCGACTTGTGAGCAGGTGAAAACATGCATTGAACTTTCGACATGAGACAGCAGGTGACAAAGGTCAATCAACCTGCGACTTACGATAATGTGTAAAAAGACACAACCGTTGTGAAATTCAGAAGAAATCAGCTCTGCAGATTCTGACAGGTCGTTGCACTGGGCGTGAGCAATAAAGGGCAAAGAAATAACATCGTGTTTCTAAAGAAGAAAATACATGGGAACCATTTTTTTCGTTGACTGTTTTTCATTTTTCTTGCCTACTAGCTCGCTCTCTCTCTCTCTCTCTCTCTCTCTCTCTCTCTCTCTCTCTCTCTCTCTCTCTCTCTCTTTACACACCCTTGTATGTAAACTGATCAACTTGAATTTTTTTTTAAAGTAAGAAAAACAAATGAAGCTAATCAATCCTTCAATATTTTCAGACTTTTTTTTTTTTTGTCTTGACAGAATCTGCAAAGTGAAGAAAAAAAAAACAGGTCTTAAAGAGAGAAATATGAGCACGTCAGTCGAAGCTCTTTCTTTCTTTCTTTCCTTTTTTTCTTTCTTTCTTTTCTTTTCTTTTCTTTTCAACAGCCAATTGCGAACATCGAATTTCCTTCACAGCTAGATGTCTTTTCAGTATCATGCACCCAGCTCTCTCTCTATCGGCAAAGGAGGATCACACACAAACACATGGATGGAGGCTTTGAAATCTCCCACCCTCAACGACACCACTAGTTTTATATAAGTAAGCCTAGCTTGACCGCACTCCTGCGTCGGAGCTTTCACACTCTGGGTCTAATGGCCGAGTTGTGTGCAGGCCAGGGATAAGCCACGAATACCGCCATGGAGACAAGACGGCTGGACATCTTAGCATCGTCCCACGCCTTTCTTTGTGACGGTCCCCTAAAGCCGAGCGTGAGGAGCGGACTGGAACAAAACGACGGAAACTTCAGACTTTCAGGAAACTGAGCAAATGGCGGAAATGTGAAGAAAAAAAAAAAAAAAAAGTGGGGGGGTGTGGTGGGGGGGGGGGGGGGGCAGCGAAACCCGACCAAAGAGAGAAAAAAAAAAAACAGTCATCAAGATGAAACTGACTGCGAATGCGAATTTTCAAACACATTTCTGTTTGGGGTATCCTTGAGGTTATCTATGATGCGTTGAAAGAAATTAAATAAGAAAAAGAGGGAGGTAGTGGGAGAGAGAGAAAGACAGACAGACAGACAGACAGACGGACAGACAGACAGACAGAGACTAGCTTTAAGATTTTTCTGGAATTTCAAAAGTATAAAAAAAAAATCAACATAAACACAGAGGAAAACAGCAAGCAAGCAAGAAGAGAGAGAGAGAGAGAGAGAGAGAGAGGAGAGAGAGAGAGAGAGAGAGAGAGAGAGAGAGAGAGGAGATTAAGATTTTTTTTTCTGGAATTTCAAAAGTACAAATGAAAAACATTGACATAAACACAGAGAAAAACAGCAAGAGCTGAGAGAGAGAGAGAGAGAGAGAGAGACAGAGAGAGAGAGACAGACAGACAGACAGACAGACAGACAGACAGACAGACAGACAGACAGAGAGAGAGAGACAGAGAAAGTGCTGGGGAAGAGAGTGAGAAAGCGTTTTGGGGTTGAGAGGGGGGGGGGGGGGGGGGGGGGGTGGCAGCGGAGACGAAGAGACAGAGATGGAAATCACGTCAGAAACGTTGCACCGTCGGAGACAATACATGCATACTGCCTCGGGACAATACATGCTGCAAGCAATAAATGCAAGCCATGGCCTCAATAAGTCCCATGTTTACCAGCACATCCCAGGCTATAAATCTGTCGGCTGCCCTGTGCCAAAATGATCTGTCTGCACGTGACAGCCCGGACGACGTAACGGCCTCCACTGCTTCTGCAAGTAGGTTCCCCTGGATCCGACGGGGCCGCTAACAGCGTAATAATAATAATATCGACGTTCGTGATTGACAACCAAGACAGATATAGCACAATACCTGCGCTGTATTACCTAATTGTGTGCAATCACACAACACCTCTCACTAAATCACACACACACACACACACACACACACACACACACACACACACACACACACACACACACACACACACACACACACACACTGACTATCCGGTTAAAAAAAAAAAAAAAACTGCTCGTAAATACGGAGGATGATTTACATTGTCCGAAAACAGATCTTTAATCTGTGCTTGAACACTAGATAATGAAGACGAAGACAACAGCAAAAAGATGGGTGGAATATATGGAGATGAGAACGGAGGAGAGAAAAGGATGCAGACTATGCCTGCATAAACACAAAATTATATGGGGCTGAGAGAAGGTAAACGAACAACAACAACAAACGAAAAAAAAAAAAAAAACGATCTGCTAAAAAAAAAAAAAAAAAAAAAAGAAGACAGCTAAAACAGGCCAGGAACAAGAGCAATATGAAGTGTGAAATAACTTTCCTACCAACAAACGTCTCCAAACTCTAGGATCCTTTTCGTATTTTAATTAAGGTCTTTTTCACACCTTGAGGTCTTTTCTAAACCCCAAGGTCTTTTTCAAACCCTAGGATCTTTAACAAACCATAGGATCTTTTTCAAATCCTAAGGTCTTTTTCAAACCCTAGGATCTTTAACAAAAACCATAGGATCTTTTTCAAATCCTAAGGTCTTTTTCAAACCAAGGGATCGTTTTCAAACCCTAAGGTCTTTTTCAAACCCTAGGATCTTTTTTCAAACCCTAAGGTCTTTTTCAAACCCTAGGATCTTTTACAAACCCTAGGATCTTTTTCAATCCCTAAGGTCTTTTTCAAACCCTTGGATCTTTTACAAACCCTAGGATCTTTTTCAATCCCTAAGGTCTTTTTCAAACCCTAGGATCTTTTTCAAACCCTAAGGTCTTTTCAAACCCTAGGATCTTTTTCAATCCCTAAGGTCTTTTTCAAACCCTAGGATCTTTTTTCAAACCCTAAGGTCTTTTTCAAACCCTAGGATCTTTTACAAACCCTAGGATCTTTTTCAATCCCTAAGGTCTTTTTCAAACCCTAGGATCTTTTTCAATCCCTAAGGTCTTTTTCAAACCCTAGGATCTTTTTCAAACCCTAAGGTCTTTTTCAAACCCTAGGATCTTTTACAAATCCTAGGATCTTTTTCAAACCCTAAGGTCTTTTACAAATCCTAGGATCTTTTTCAAACCCTAATGTCTTTTTCAAACCCTAGAATCTTTTACAAACCCTAGGATCTTTTTCAAACCCTAAGGTCTTTTTCAAACCATAGAACCTTTTACAAACCCTAGGATCTTTTTTTAAACCCTAAGGTCTTTTTTTCAAATCCTAAAGTTTTTTTTTTCAAACTTCATGGTCTTTTTCATTACCACTGCTTATCTAAAAAAAAAATTGCTGTGGTTAGACGTTTGAAAGATCAAAAAATACCAAATGTTTTCTCTTCTTGTCCTGAGCTTGTCCTGGTTTTCCGTTTTCCGTGGTTTAAGACTTGTGTCTGCATAGAAAAAAAAAGGTCGGGTCCCTCTCTCTATACAGAGGACTTGGGTTGTGGGGACGGGTAGAGTCCATTTTGTTTGATTTCTTTTGCTGAATTTTCTCTCCCTTCATCTGGATTGTTCCGTCATTATTTATCCAGTTTGTTTGATTTTGGCTGCAACGGAAATTTTATTCTTTTCGTACAATTATTGTAACAAATTGTAGCAAAAGCATTTTTAAAGCGCCTTGCCAAAGCTACTATGCGCTGACAATCCACACTCTCATGTACACAATGGGCTTTCTACCTGGGTAGTGCCGACTGAAGTGCTGCCTGCTGGTGCTTCATTCAGTCGTTTCCCGTGTCATCCAGTCAATATCCTTCACTGAATTTCCTTATTTCCTGAAATCTTTCAATTTCTCACGCAGGGGGCATGCTATGTGTAACGTGTCATTCATACCAACGACCAAACTGGCCTTCTCTTCCGAAAGTTCGTGATGGGATTTTACGTATATGCAAGATGTTATGTGTACGTTCACACACGGAACCTCGGTTTATAGTCTCGTTCGAAGGACTCTTTGAGAAATGGAGTCAGAACCAATGTTAACTCTGAGTGAAAAATCCCCCTGTACCGAAACCACCCGGCGGAGATTCGAACCCGCAACCCCAGGATCTCAGCAAGATTCCGAGTCCGGCGCTCTACCAACTGAGCTTTTTTGTGCAAGTGTTACTGCAGAGACAAGGACAGCTGTTCACCTTGAAGATTTCCTGCATTTCACCTGCTTAAATTCGCGTCAAACGATACACCCAGAAAGCCTTGCTCTAACCTATACATAATAAGATATAGACATAAACAGCAACAGTTGTTACTGATCAGACGTGATTTATCTTCAGTACTGAAAAACACCATTGACGGTAACTGAAGGATAACGGCCTTAAAGGTTGAGTGATATCATGTGGGGAATCGTTCTGTGACAATGCATCACTGCCAAATTTGGTTCTCTTAGTGATTGTAATTGGTAAGGATATGCCAACGTAAAGTTTACTACGTACGCAACACACACAAACGCGCGCGCGCGCGCGCACTCATGTACGCACGCATGCATACACACGCATCTATCTATCTCTGTCTGTC
>JADBJO010011534.1:20000-22500 GCA_016801955.1 Conus betulinus | reverse complement strand
CTAAATGTATTCACGTTTCTTCCAGAACTGAAAAAAAGCAGAGAGAGAGAGAGAGAGAGAGAGAGAGAGAGAGAGAGAGAGAGATCCATTACAAATTTGGAGCGGTATGTATCGCAATGGAAGGAAAACGCATGGCCCTTCTAAGGGCGTATTCAAATTATCGGCAGAAGGCATTTTAAGTTTAGTCCATCCAGGTCTCCTTTGAGGCATCGTTTGGAACAACAACAACAAAAAACTAAAAAGGTGTTTCGAGCCGTCTAATAACCGTTTCAAAAGTTACGGAGCAGCAGTCCATCCGTTCCACGCGCACATGACTGACCACCCAACAGCGGCTCTCCTCAATCGAACAAACGCAACGGCTCGCGCTGTGAGCGCGGAGGGTGCGTGCACACGAGTTAGGGAAATGTCCGTGGGATTCGCCCGTATGGGACGAAACGAAACCCAGCCACTGGGAATGGATACGAGGAAACCGATACCTAGTGCCAGCCGTTTCAAGCAGACGGGCTGGAAACGACATACGATCTCCGAAGATCGGGTTCGGGGGGTTCTGCCTGAACTTGTACGCGCAAGGGGACGGACGACCCGTGTGTGTGTGTGTGTTGCGTGTGTGTGTGTGTGTGTGTGTGTGTGTGTGGTGTGTGTGTGTGTGTGTGTGTGTGTTTCAGCCTCAAGCGTTAGCTCGTGGATGTTGTGTGGACACAGCACCATCGTCAGTCCATCTCCGATAAGCCCAGGAGAGAGCGTCTGCCCGCTCTGAGATAGCAGAGCTACGCTGGCAGCAATCCACATGGCGCCCGATGGCTTCCCCGCTATCTGTGGAGTGTGTTATGGGTCGTTACGCAGTTGCAGGCCAGCAGGAGAACCTCAAAGGGGAAAACGGCCACAGAAATTTAATGAAGCGCGCGTTGGCAAAAACAGAAAACAAAAAGTCATTACGAGGTTTACATGACGGATAAAGTCGGGACGGAGGAGGGAAGGTCTTTGAGTGGAGGAAGGAGAAGAGGGATGGTGGTGGTGTGGGGGGGTGTGTGTGTGGAAATGAAAGGACATGAGGAACACTTCATAATAGGGGACTCGGCCAAAACGCCTCTCCTTGATGCGTGGCCACATTTACTCCTGGCTTCGCTTCCTGCGTACGACACACACAGACATACACATACACAAGTGCAGGCGACCATGAACCAGTGTTACAGCAGCGCAAGCAAACACAGAGGCCTTACAACTCATTGGACGGAACGGGAGAGAGAGAGGGGGGGGGGGGGGAGGGAGGGAAGAGAGAGAGAGCGTGTGTGTGTGTGTGTGAGAGAGAGAGAGAGAGAGACAATGACAATGACAATGACAACCTTTAATGACAACAGCTAATAGCCCTTATGTCATGGGGTAGAAACACAGTCTCAAATACAGTTTTGAGCAATTTCATAAATGCTGTGAAGGACAAGCTAGTAAACCAAGTAAACATTCCTTCATAATAGAGTGAACAAGCAAACATAATAAAATAGGAACATAAGCTCACTGTCCTCAATCTAGGTCAAGTTAGAAAACTCTTGGGCAGCAAAAATCATATCAATTCACAAATCAAAGTCCATAAGGGGTTACCGAAAAAACCATAAGTAATACTTGCACGCACGAAAAAAGTATTGTTTTCAGACTGAAAGTTTATATTGTCTGATTTTGTAGGATTCAGCGATAAACATAGCTAAAAGATCTTATGTGGTCCTCGTTGTCAAGAGATAAAATCTCACTTACTCTCTGTCTGCTCGCAACAGTCGTCTGAAAAATTTTACACTTTTTGCGGACATCGTCATAAGCTTTGCATTTGAACAAAAAATGGTATTCATCTTCAATAGCATTCATTGTGCAGACTTTGCATACATTCTCATCATTTTCTGATTGTGGAAAGAAACCAAATTTTGTTTGCATTCAGACCCAAAGTTCTAGTTCTAAATCTGGCGAGCATGTCTCTATGCCATTTATATGTTATAACAGACAGATACCTTTCCTGCTGCAAATTACTATTGAATTCAAGAAACCAGTTATACTTTTCTTTTCCTTCCATTTGCGAATGCCGATTTTGTTGAAAAATGCATATTAGTCTATCTTTCAGTTCTGAAATGAACAAATTTTCGTCCCCCACTTCCTGACTTAACCAAACTATACCAAAACCGTTTTCTGTTAGAAGTTTTTTAATTTTTGTAACCCAATTGGATTTTCCTGATTCATGTTGTTGTAGCAACATTATATAAGCTTGTCTGCATAATCTCGTTAATGGTAATTTTAGCAATCTTAACCAATATCTTATACACTTGACCTGAGCTCTTATGTAAAGTGGGTATCTACCTGATTCTCCGTAGATCATTTTATTTGAGGAATGTAATGGAACATTCAAAACGTTTAACTGCAAATGTATGCACATTTTCCATTAGGTGGTTGTCAGATAAGCCCCCACACTTCTGATGCATATGTTAGTATAGGTTCAATTTGTGAGTCGAAAAGTTTTCCA
>JADBJO010011534.1:5000-7500 GCA_016801955.1 Conus betulinus | reverse complement strand
GCCAGTGGCCTATTTTTAGAGAACGCAAATGACTACGAAGTCTCTCTCTCTCTCTCTCTCTCTCTCTCTCCTCTCATCTCTCTCTCTCTCTCTCTCTCCTCTCTCTCTCTCTCTCTCTCTCTCACTCTCACCACACACACACACACACACACCACACACACACACACACACACATACACACACAAACGCACGCGCGCGCCCGAACGCACACACACACACGCAAGCACTTTCACACACACACACACACACACACACACACACGCGCGCGCGCGCGCACACACCACACACACACACACACACACACACCACACACACACACACACACACACACACACCACACACACACACACACACACACACACGCACGCACACACTTTAACTGTTAAACTGTTATGATGATAAAACTAGAAAGCAAAAAAAAAACATGAAAATAAATGAATGAACGAGAAAAAACAAAGCAGGAGACGAGAAAAAAAAAATGAAATAGAGAAAAAGATGCCATTAATTCTAAAATTCTTCGTAAAGTGTACGATCGACAGAACCTCTGAGTCATGTACTGAAGTTGTGGGCATTAAAAAAGATATATGAAGAACATCGTTCCACTTTGCCTCGAAAAGCCAAACATGTATGCAGCAAATATAAGTGCACATACATTGCCAGTGACAGACACACATATTTATCGGTAATATGCATACAAAGTTACAAACAGCCGTGTTCTCGTGCAGATACGAGCGCGCGCGAGCGCGCGCGCGTGCACACACGCACACACACACACACACACACACACACACACACACACCACACACACACACACACACACACACACACAAGCACGCTATGTAGAAACTGTCTCACACACACACACACACACACACACACACACCACACACACACACACACACACACACACACACACACACGCTCGTTGCGCGCGCGCGCGCGCGCGCGTATATAGACGTGCGCCCGACTCGAGCAAAAACTCATTAACGAATCAATTAACACATATAACATTTTATTTTCTTTTTTTTCTCTTTTTTTTTTTTTGGTAAATGGGCAAAATATATTAGATAGAGACAGGGAGAGAGAAGGGCAATAGAGGAAGGAAGGACAGGAGGACATAGCCAAGCAAACCCCCTTCCCCACCGCTACCCCTCCCTCCCTCCCTCCTTCTCCATCCCATCCCCTTCTTTCATTTCCCTTCAGCCCTCCTCCCCCTTTTCGCATCCCCTCCCCACCCAACCCCCACCCCCCCCCCAAAAAAAAAAAAAAAAAAAAAAAAAAAAATTCGATTGGACAATCATAAAAAACAAATCTGCCACGAAGTGCGGACCGGGAGAGTGTGAGTTATTTGGGCGAGCATGTGTGTCTCCATCATGTCTTCCTACCCTGTTCCCCTTTCGCCTGGATGACCTGCTCCCCCCCCCCCCCCCCCCCCCCCCCCTCCGCCCCCCGCATCTAATCAACCGTTAGGGAAAATCAACTCTATCAGCGCCATATCCAATCTGCTCCCCCCCCCCCCCCTCTCTCCCTCTCCTCTCTGTGTCCCCCCCCCCCCCTCTCTCCTCTCTCTCTCACATCCCTCTCCACATACAAACACCTCTCTCTCCCCCCCCCCTCTCTCTCTCTCCCTCTCGCTGACCCCCCACCCACACACACGACACACACACACACACACACACACACACACGCTCTCTCTTCCATAACGCTCCTCTCTCTCTTACACACACATGCACACGCCTCTCTCTCTCTCACTCTCTCCCCCCTCTCTCTCGTTCCCTCCTCCCCGTCTCCGCCGCTCACTCTCTCTCCAAAACCGCTCTCTCCTCTCTCTCTCTCTCAAACAACACACACACACCACACACCACACACACACACACACACACACACAACATGCTCTCCTATTACTCTCTCCTCTCGTACTCTCTCTCTCCTCTCTCTCTCTCTCTCTCCTCTCTCTCTCCTCAGTCATCTCCTCTCTCTACTCTCTCTCTCTCGTCTCTCTCTCCTCTCCTCTCTCTCTCTCTCTCTAACACAGACACACACATGCTCTGTCTGTCTGTCTGTCTGTCTGTCTGGAACTATTCCGGACCTTTCTCCATCATGTTGCTTCAGTTTCGTGGCGTGGCGCTGTGTTCATGGACCTCTGGCTGATAATGTATTGGAAGTTGGCTTTAGGACGTGTGTTCACCCCTGCACAACCCCCCTCCCCATCCTCCTTCCTCTGCCTCCCAAACCCCACATATTTACAGTTGTCATACTGCTCCACGCCCAGATGAAATAAAACCGTTTCAGACAGAGAGAGAGAGAGAGAGAGAGAGAGAGAGAGAGAGAGAGAGAGCATGTGTGTGTCTGTGTTAGAGAGAGAGAGAGAGAGAGAGTGAGCATGTGTGTGTCTGTGTTAGAGAGAGAGAGCGAGAGAGAGAGAGAGGGGGGAGCATCAAAATGAGAACAATGTTTTGTTAATAAGGCTTCTGTCCGTTTTCACAGGGTAATGAAACGG